>VNJV01014879.1:0-69258 GCA_008042635.1 Drosophila nikananu | reverse complement strand
TGCCGACGTCCTCCTAGGCTCCCATCCTCCATCCTCCCTCCTAACCTCTTGTCCGGATGAATGGTGTGTGCGTGTGCCACGTAGCATCCGCAGATGAGCGTGTATCTAAATGGCATTTCCATAGCCACAGTTGCCACGGACTCATCCGTCTTTGCCGCCGCCTCTTTGCACCTTGCGGCTATTGCAGCGGTTATGGTTCTCAGTATGCCTCTGGCTACCGATCCAAATCCCAATCCCAATCCCGTCCCAGCTCGGCTTTTCCTTGCTGGCTTTTCCTGCTTTTTTATTGTGTCATAAATTATTCAAACGTAAACCTCATCAGCGGGCGGCAGGCAGCGGATCAGGATAAAGTGTGGCCCAGCCCCACGGTTATCCTGCTGCTCTGCTCCTCATTATCAGAGGCAGACATTTAACGCACACTCCTTCATACAGTCGTATATCCAGGCACTTCGCATGTCCCTATTTTCGTATCTTATACGCCGGCTGTCCCCCGCAGACAAAGCACACTGGTCAGGAATGGATAATTATTAACTTATAGTAGGGAAATATGTTCGAATATGAATGAAAAATAAAATATGACATTTTCATTACAAAGAATAATGAAACATATATAATAACACAAAAATGTCTCTTTGCATTATTTAACCAATTTTTCCTTATATTGTCAAGATAATTTAAAGGGTTAAAAGAACCAAGAGATCTTTTTCCGCACAATATGAAATCAATTTACCGCTAAACATATAAGAGGGTTTAAAGCCATCTACAAAAATTGCATATAATATTTATTGCCTGCAAAAATGTGTATTAAAAATTAATAACTTACAACTTGCAATGTGTCATGGTGCATATGCATTTTCAATAACTCATGTTGTGTGTTAGTTTAAAGCTATTGCCATTTTAAAAGATTATAATACAATCTGATTAAAATTATATTCTCTAACTTGTTTACTGTGGATTATAAAATAAAAATAGTAGTCTGATAAACCGTATAACCCACTCATTTAACTTTTGTAATTAAGAAAATAGTGCTGTTTTTTTATGTTCTCTTAAGCCCTTGCATTTTTAATTTGTTCACTTTACCAAAATTTTTTCATAAATGATATTTTACAATTGTAAATTGTGAATAATTCGTTGGCGGCGTCGAACAAATTGTTTGAACCAGTGTCCAATGATGCGGAAGCAATCGGAAGCATGACCCAGCGGGTTGTGGGCAGTTGGCGTGGGTGCGATGGATGATACGCGAGGACTTCGCACTCGGCGAGTCACTTCCATAAATAAAGGAGGCGCTGGCTGGGGCGTGGTGGCACCAGAGTCGCGCCATCACTTGATAAATAAGTAGTGCACGTAGGCATTCGGCATAATGAAGCGAACGCCCCCGATGCCGCTCGCCGGTCGCCACTTTGCCTTTGGAGAGGAACAGCAATTTGTTTGGCCCATGCGGCGTATACGTAATCACGCATTGATATGCCATTTACTGGGCCGACAGGAACAGATGAACAGGAGAGATGTGGAGACGGGATCCAGAGCAGCGATTCTGACTGATTTATGCAGTCGATTTTGCAGTTTTCATTTTATTACGCTTTTTTTTATTCATCCGCCACTTTAAATGCCTCCCGGAAGTGCCCAGCCCCTTTGGGGCATAAAAGGTTGGAGCCCAAATTTAATTTGCACTCCTCCACCTTTTATACCCCCAGTCATTTCCTGGCCATATCCACGGGGCCAGGACCAAGTCGTTACCAACTTTGATTACATGTTAATTATCATTGCGTAATGAATTGCCCTTTTGTGCTCTCACATGTGTGTGCGTGTTTGCCCCACCGATTTTACAACCGAGAGTATTTAATGCTGCAGACCGGCATACAAATGTCGGAGGAATATAAAATATTCACCATGTGGAGTGCTGCAGGGCAAAAGGCTTTTGTGGTAGCTGCCGCTGAAGCTCATCTGAGTGCCGAGGCACTCGTAATTTCTCTATCAATTTTAAAAATTATTGCATTTGATTTGCCCAACGATACCACACGGAATTAAAACAATGCGGGTAACCCGAATATAAATAATTGGTTTTCCAGGTTTTCCAGGACATGTCACGTAATCGTTGATTGCTAAATAAAGAAAAATGGGTAACTTTTATATTCGATGTTAAAGTTCTTATTTATGCTGGAAATTAATTTATTTTGAAATAAACTCAATCTCGGAATAACCACAAACTGCTGATATTTTCTTACTTGCTTTTATTTTGAATGAACAATAGGAATACTGCTTAAAAGCTCAGTGGTAAGCCCAAAAACTCGATAACTCAAATGGCTATGAAAACTTTACCGAAAACTTTGAATGATAAATAAGTACCACGATTCACCTGGTATCGGAAGCCAGCGGGATATCCGTCGAGTCCAAAAAGAGTTCAGCCATATCCTAAGAGGAGCTTAGCAGGACTTAGTCGCTCAAACAAAACAAACGGTGCTTGTGGCCGTAAACCACACATCCTTGAGGTGCTCCCACACATACATATGTATTTTGGGGGGAAGGATAAACAAGTATGCATACTCGAATCGCTCCCACACCTAGATACATACATAAATACATTAACAATACACACAGAGGAGTCCTTGGCTGGCAGCGCCAGTGTTTGTGTGTGTGCGCAGGCTCAAATTAATTCCATTGGCACCGATTGAAAGTTTTCGGTTCACGGCAGCAATAAATTTCGATTGGATATATAAGCCAAAGGGATGTACGTACGTACGAGCACCGCACGGGGCATCGTATAAAGCAGCATTAAGTGCATCCTCTTAATTTACATGCTCATTAAACTACAAACGAACTCAATTTCCGCAGAAACACAACTAAAACGGGCAGGCAGCCCCTCACAAAACAAAGTCACACAAAGTGTGCGAAAACCGAAGATTTGCCGCCGCGCATCTGTTCGAACGGAATGATGAGTAAACTTGACTAGGCTCGACTCTTCGCAGAGGGGAGCGGGCCGAGCATTTGCATTAAACCCATTTAATTATAGTAAGTACATAGTAAATACGATAAGTGGGGTACCCCATCGCATCGGGAACAGCATCGACAGTGGTAGAGAGTAGTTTCCCATGTTTACATTTGCCCAAGTACCTCGACTCCTCTCGATGGAGGCCTTATTACACACACCACATTTTAGTACAGTCAGGCTTCTACAAATTGCCTTTTCTGGCTTTTTAAATTATACGACCTGAAAAAGGTTGAATGTGGAAAATGGGATTTGAAGTCTGGTATGCATTTCAAGATGCACATATAAATGTGTAAGCCTTTTTTTTATGAAAGTTTATTTTTTAAGGAAGATTGCAGGATAAAGACTGCTCCAGCTCTGCGAACATGAGATCCAGGCTTCGATTTCAGGGGCAGGCATCTCAGGAAAGACAACATTTGATTGGTCCTATTATTTTAGCAGCACATTAAATATATCTTGAAATATTAATCTTAAGGACATTCAAACTTTGATTTTGTTGAGTAACCACTGTACCTTGTGCCAACTATTAACATTTTCGAGCTGGGGCTAGTTGAGTCAAGCTGAGTTGGGAAGCATGTTGGATGTGTTTGCACGCCTGTTTGCCTCTTGCCGCAGTCATAAATAATTTATGCCTCCGTAATTTGGTCAACTTTACTTTAGTCGTCGCCACACAGCAGAGCCCCCCTTCCGCCCATCGCCGTGTATCGTATATCCTGCTCCTGCATCTCCACGCCCCTAACTGTATCTTCATTCCCATGTTAATCACCTCCTACATGGCACTTGTACATATGCATATACACTATACGCTTGCATAAATCAGCTCAGAATATGTTTCAATTGACCACAGTTGCCTCATTTGCATTTTGTGTGCTGCAACCAAGTCCTTAGGTCATTAGGCGTCAAAGAATCCTGGGGGAGTAATTATAATTAGAATTGGAACTAGTAGGACAACACAGTCTGTGTGTTCCACATAATTGATAATTATTTCATTTGTCTGTGGGGAGAAATTTCCTTGTATACGAAAGGAGGAGAAAGCTGCCTCGGGCATTATTAATGCTTTGAGATATTAAAGCGATGTGAGTACCCCATTTATATATTAAATATAGTTTCTATTGATATTTATAAGTAGAATAATTGGCTCATTTAATCAACTTCCCTGGAGCTGAAGAAAATTGTTATAAGAACGAGCATTAAACGGGAAGGAAACCAAAAGCAACCACAATGGACCTGAAAACAATATCAGTTTTTATACCCCCAGCAGGAGGACTGAAAACATCCAAATGAAGTCCATTAAAAAGCAATTTCCCCCCGGTGCTAAAACAACAAAAAGGCAGAGATTTCACAAACTGGTTCAACCTTCAGCTTGCTCGGTTCAAACTTTATTTTCGATTTCCGTTCCGAGAGCCCCAAGGGTTGGGGCCCTAATATGAGTGACTGTAAATGTCAGACACATATTCACTTTCCCATTGCCTTGGCAGCCCAGATATGGCAATAAATTTATTTGTCATCTTGTTCAAACTTTCCACCCGACAATTGTGCAAAAATAAATAGAATTGTTTTCTAATTACTAGAGAGAACTGGCTTTAATATACATAAATCTTTTGGGGCGGTCGCTGGCAGGGAGCGAGCATGAAGTCATAGTTTGCCATCCTGCGGGTCGAACGGAAGGCAAGCTGATTCTATATGCATTATTGACAAATCCCCTGTTATTTTTTCGCTTTTTGTGGGCCAACAGAAATGCATTTCCGAATGAGATTCGCCAACTCGACAAATCTTCACTGAGGAACAACAACTTAAAAAAGTAAAAATGAGTGCGGAAAAATACATAACAAAGTTTGCAGAAACGAGAGCAAAAACGAGACCCAAAGAGCTTGCCAAGTGCCCGGGACGCCCGGCATGCCTCCTCCTCGGACCCGAGCCTCGACCGCGCCCCTTTCCTGTCTTATTCGGTTGTGGATTCAAGCAGCCATGTAACCTCGTTTATTCTGCAGCATAATGAAAGGGGAAAGTTCTGTGATTTCACCGCCCATGGTTCCGGCAAATGCCATCCAGTCCACAGAGTGCGTGTGTCCCCCGCACTCGGAAAAACTCTGCACCAATATTTACCTGAAAAAAACAGACAAAATAATGTAATTATCTCCCCTGTGCATTTCCAGAAAATTTTCGTTTAGAATAGTTTTCCATAACTTATATCGTAGTTGCATCATGACTTTCAATGGTAATTTCGTGGCTTTTACGAACACTTTCGTTCACTTGAAAGTAAACATTCAACAACCGGAAAAGAATAACACAAGTTTTAAGCAATGATATTAGAAATATATCTGTTTATGTTGATTTTACTTAAATGCCTAAGAATAAACTTGATTAATCGTAATGATTTTCTAAAAATGCTATTTTAATACTTTATGAAATCATGCTTTTCTAATTAAGATTCTTATATTACTAATAATCAATTGAATACTCAAGTATTCATCTATAAATATTCGCTATTAAATCTTTATTATATTAATCTGCCTTTGCTGATGATAAGTTCACTTTGCTTGTTTTTCCTCTTCAAGTCGCCTTAAATTAAAGAGAAAATTTTTAATGCTCACTCTAATTCAAGGTGGCAATAAGGTTCATATTTTCCCCAGTGCACGTGTGCCTGTGTGCGAGTGAGGTGCAACAGCGACGGCTGGCACTAAATGGCATTTGAAATGTTTTGTAGTTCCACATTCTCGGCCTGGCGATGCCTGGGCCCGGGCTGGGCTTGGGCCTGGCGCATGGCTTTCGCCTTTTGCCATTTCGAGCAGACGCTTCGTCCTTTTTCTGACAGCCGGGCAAATGGAGGACCCGCACACACACACACGGTCGCTTACCAAAAAAGGTCAAACGAGAATTATAATTTAAATGGCAAATAAAACAAAAAACACACAGCGAAATTAAAAGGGATAAGGGGGCGTAATTCCTTTTTGGTGCGAAATTGAAATCGCTAAGGTCCTCGACAGCCTGTCCACGGCCCTTTCACAAGTCCTTGTAACTTGGCTGCTAATTATATCGCATTTTCATGATTGCACCAAATGGGTTCATCAAACGATTTGCAAACGAGGGTCGAGTGCTTTTCGCCAGATGAAGAAATCCGAATTACATTTTTTGGCGACCCTTTTCTGAGCTTGACTTAAAGCTGCCAAGAGTAGAAAGAAATGTAATGTGAATTTTCAGCTGTATATACTTTAGCTAAAATTTCTTCGATTCAGCAGTTTCTGATTAAGTTTTCATGTTTACTGAATCGAATCGAGTCAACAGAAGTCGAGTAGTAGCTACCGTCTCATTTGTTCCTGACTTGGCACAAATAATTTATTGTGCTTCTCTCAAACAAGCCGAGTTTTTAACCCACAATGGAGTTTTAATTCCTTGGACAATATTTGTCTTAGGTGTCAAGGAAGGAAAATAATACATGGTGCTTAATATTTGAAAACAATAACTCTAAGTGATGGCTTTCAAGCAAAAATCTGAGCCCGACATAAAGCACCTGTCAAATATTTGCTAAATTGATTTAGGTAATTAAGTTTTCCGGCCAACGTACCGGGCCAATTAAATATAACAAAATTCCATTGTGTGACTGCAAATGTGATGGACAGCTACACATTTGGGCTACTGATTGGGAAACTCAAAACTTTCCAGCTATCTTTAAAGTTGCGAGTGTGTATATTCGCCTAACCGTCTGCAGATTGCTATCAAATATTCCTTTGTGTGCCAGAGCGTAAGAAAACAAAAAATAACATTTTGCCAAGCTCTGGCATAAAAACTTAACCGACATAGCTGAGGCTCAGTGGAGATGGAAGATGGTATATGGTAGACCGAGCAATCTGTATTTATTTTCATAAATATTTTCCTTACTCCGTCGCCTAGCCATTGTTCCTCCTCGCAGTCCTTCGCCTCGGTCGTTCCCTTTAAGCTTATTTCCTGATGTTCGCCGGGGAAAATCAATTGAATGCTCGACTAAACGAAAGATATTGCTTTGGCTTGAATTTTCTTTGGCAATTTCCTTACAATTCTCAGTTGTCTTTTCGTGAGTTTTGGGCGGGCACTGGGGGAACCACGAGTTTATCCAAGATTCATTTGCGAAACTTATTAAAAAGTGCTCCAGCCAGAACCGTCAACAGTCAACCGACATCGCCATCGTCCTCGTCATCATCATCGGCATCGACATCCACATCGACGTGAGCACATCTCAGAAATTCCAACTGCTGTGCAATTGCCAACGCCATCGCCATTGCACAATTGCAATTCCTTCGCAATTGTAAAATGCAACAATTTTTAATGCGTCTTGCAACTTTTATTTCCACTTTTAATGCAAAAACTTCATCCAGCGCATGGCAATGACAGGGTGCGGAGCCCAGCCCCTGAGCAGCAGCCTCCATTTGTGCACGGGAATGTGTTATTTTGCGGGTGGCCTGCCACTGCCACTCCGCTCCTCGAGGAACGTTACCCAGTAAAAATGTGCTTGCATTGCGGGCACAGGACCACAGGCGTACCTAGTGGGGAGCAGCCAGCAACAAGCCTTCCCGTAGCAAATATTCGAGATTACTTTGGAAAATTGCTACTTATGGAGAGTCCTCGCTGCATTTTTACATGGGAGTTGGTTATATCAGAAAGGGGATTTTGGACACTTCATTAACCAAATCGAAGCCTTTCTGCAAGATCAAAGATCTACAGCTGAAGTTCAACATTATGCGCTTTTTAAAAATACTTTTACTTGTAGCACGTCACGTAATTCAGGCGTTATATTTGAAGCCAAAGGAAGGAGTACCCTAAACTTTTTGATTAGAAAAAACTTAATATTTTGCATAAACCACTGATTGCACAGGGGATTTATTCGTATATTCGAATCAGAGCCATATTATATCCGCTGTAGGAAATAGCTGAATGTCTCCAAAAAAGATGGCCTACGCCCATGCTGTCCTTTGTTCAATCAGGCCGTCTTGTTATCTGTAAAGTACAAAATCAGAAACCTGAGGCAAGTCAGCCGAATGTATTAGAACGAATTGGTAGCATGCCATATTGGAGGGGCTCCCTGAAAATCCGTTGGCATTTGAGTGATTCCCAAAAAATGGGCAACCAATAGTCTGGCAGTTGCCCGCAGCATCCCCATTACCTCCTTGGCAGCAGAAATGATAAAAGGACCTGAGTAAGTCGGGAGCGTAACATTTCCTGTTTGCCTTGCCATGATTTCCATGCCAGCTCCTCGCATTTCCGCTCCGCGCATGTAAATCCATCTGCGTGTGTGCTCCATCTCCTGCATCTTCGGGCCCATCGACCCCATCTCGCCCAGCTGTTGTGTGAATGAGCGCCCGTGATGCCTGGGATAAATGTCTGGGCCCCCATCTCCCCCATTTTTCCCTATTTTATTCCTACGCTTTTTCCCCGGCGGGGCCAACGCCTTTCATGGAAAATATGCAATTTTATCGGTCTTTACAGATTTCCCATTCTGTATGGGAAAAGAAAGTCGAAACGACATAAAGAGGTAAAGAAAACGCATGGCATGAAAGACATTTGCCAAGCAAAGCCGAATGCTCGTAAGGGGAAAATGTAAATATTTATCATACCGGAGACAGCGGCAGTGGCAGCTTCAACTTAAAGCGTCCTGCATAAGCATAAATACTGAGAGCTGCAGCGGAATTGCCATTTTCAGCTTTTAGTTAATTGAAAAGTTGAAATTTATTCGAAAAATCCCGGCAGCCATGACTCACAGCATTACTACTCGCACAGGGCACAGGGCACAGCGCACAGCGAACCAAAGTCAACTGGAAGACACGAGCAATTTTTCCGTTAAAAACGTGCCGACATTTCGGTTGTCAACACACACAGTACACACACCACACACATAGCTGAGTGCGGGATACAAAGGATGGCGCAGGGACAGCCTTGATATGGGGGAAAAATGTTAAGCTGTCCATGGGCAATACTCTCCGGTCCGCAGCATAGTTAAACTTTAGTTTTATGGCTGCAATTTAGTGAAATGTGTGTTTGTTTAGCCCGGCTCAACCGGAGTCATCTCAACCGGGCTCAACTCGTCTCGTTTTCAGTCCGCCCTGCATTGTGTTCGTTGTTTTATTTTTGCCAATTGTTTAGCTTTATAAAATATACGGATTTAAACAGCTCTGCCTGGGAGCGGCAAAGATATATGGCCGCACTCGCACTCGCCCTCCTGCCCCCCCTTCCAGCCTCGCCTCTTCTGACCCGCAGAATGGAGCCGGGCCCAGCATTTGTTAATGAGGCCCACAAGAGCTTAGGAGTCCATAACATTTGTGCCGCTGCTCCGGGTCCACAGTTTTCCGAGTTCCCAGTCCGCAGCTCCGAGTGTGTGTTCCGTGTGCCTATGGCAGGGACAACGAACCGGCTAAGTACATTAAATTAACACCTAAAAGGTTGACAGATTTACACATTTTTATCTTAACCCAAATAAAACCACTTTAGCCCATTCTGTCGGCGAGGCGAGTGCGTAGCCCACATTAGGGATTATCATTGTAATGCCATGAGAGCAGGGAATGTCTATTTCCATGCAAATGGACTAATCTGCTGGAATATGCTTGCCGGAAGAGATCCTTTTAGAATTGGTATTTGAAATAGGGTTTCGTGGTTCTCTATTCGTAAACAGCCTTTATAAAGGACAAAGGTATTCTGATTGAATGGATCTTGCCGCTTGAGGAAATTAGTCCACCTTTATCTTCATTAAAAAAATCAAGTATCTATGGAGATAAAGTTTTAAAATCCTTTAAAAGCGTGTTATAAATGAATGCTAAAAAATTTCCTAGGAAGAGTACCAATTAACACTATATTTGTTACCTGTAAATATTGTATTGAAAACCTTTAGACACCTCTTAAAAAGTGTCGTGTTAAGCCACTGTATAGGTATTTCTACCAGAATTGGGTTCTGCATTTTGAAATCAATTATAAAATTCAAGAAAAATCGAATTAGAGTGCTAAATTTAATAGATACATTAAGGCGTAACACTCTTTAAACCAAGATCGCATGGGTTAACCCACTTATCAGAGTTAAATGGAAATAAAAATTCTTGCTAAATCAATAAAAGATCATCGCCTATCGTAAAAATTCGAACCAAATCAAACATCAATCATTCGGTTTCTTATTTCCCATAAAACACATTTGCCGAACTGGTTCACAGTGGACCAACACGTTTTCAGGCAGCCTTTGCCCCGAGCTACAGTTCTTAGGAAAGCCACACCAGAGATGCGAGAAGCAGTATGACGGAGGGCAGAAGGCGAGGTCAAACGGTGCCATAGCAAAGCGCTTTGCACCTGCAGCACCGGTGACAAGGTGCAGGGGGGTTGGAGCAGCCCCATCAGCATCAGCCCCGACACCACAGACGTGCGCCGTCCTTAGTGCAGCCATAAAGTGGGCGCCAAAGCAGACCCCATTACGGTGCACTTAAGAAAACGTTGTGGAAATTAGCTTTACTGGGGACCTTTTCAACAAATAATCTGATTAATTTAAAATCACAAAATATGATGTCAAAAAGCATGCTGAGAAACCGTATACCGTAAAGCGATTTTAAAATGCCTCATATTAATATTGTTTTCAAAAAAGCTTCATTTTTTAGGGATTGATAAATAAGAAGCAATAGCACTTACAGAGTTTGAAATAAACCACATAAAATTATACAAATTGAAAATATAAAGCTTAACAAAATTGTTTTAAAATTTTGTATTTATTTATTTGAATTATCTTTTTTACTAATAATGTAACTCAATCTTCTCCCTCTTCCATATTGACCATCAGAGCTGCAAGGCGCCCTTCTAGTTTCTTATAAATAAAGTTTTTAAATCCGATTTGAAAAACCACTTAGTGTGATTTTTTTTGCGTGTAACGAGTTGGTGGTGCTGCTGATGCCAGTGCTGCATCTGCCGTGGCTCTACGGCTGCTTGGCCGGATGCATTGACCAAGGCTATTTAAGGATGCCACGCTCTGATGCGTGGCGCAGTTAAGACCCGAGCCTGGCAGCGTAAAGGTCCTCTCCTCTCTGCTCCGCTCCGTTCCTCGCTCCGCTCTGCTCTGAACTAAACTGAACTGAACTGAACTGCACTTTGCTCCGGCTAGCAATCTGCAATCTCATAAAAGGAAAACTGCCGCACTATTCGCCATTCTCCCAATTGGTTATAGGTTAGCTGCGCCATCGCTGCATCCTCATTTTTGCCGCTAACGTTAATGCTGGAAATTTGCTTTTCTCACATTTGCAGATATTTTCCTGGATATCCGAACACGGGGGACGGAGAATTGGAAGTCGGCGACGGGGACGGACGCTGAAATTGCGGCTCTAATAGAGCAGGGGCCACCACGTGCGGTGTATAATATTTGAAATCAAAGCGCTAAAGTCCAACCATGGAGACGGTGCACGTGAATCACAAGCTCAACATGCGCACAACGGCTGTCAAAATGAAGCGGACCCCACATCCTGCCGCATCCTGCATCGATCCCATTCCCATTCCTATTCTCAGTCGCCGTCGCAGTCCACGTCCACATCGCAGTCGCAGTCCCACGCCCAGAAACTGAGTTCGGGCTCAAGGCCAAGAAGCCGCCAGCCGGCGGAGACTCGGATAATTCAATCGCGTTTTCTACAAATTTACGGATTACTTTGCCTCGGTTCCTGGATGGCGTGCATTAAAACTATCGGCGCTTCAATTGAGCAGCAAACGCTTGCGGAAGCGGATCCGGATGCACAAGATAAAGATAGAAATAAAGAGCGGGAAGCAAAAGCGGAAACGGAAACGGACTCAGAAGCGGAAACGGATGCCCGCATCATGGCAACGGGAATTTGCATTATAAGACTGATAACATTAAAGAGATTTCTAGAAGATTCCACAACCGACGAACACAATCAAAGGCGCCAGCCATCATCCGCCACCTCAGCAGCGTCAGCCGGAGCAGCTGCCAGCCAACAAAGGAGGAGGCCACCCCATTATCCCGGCACCAGCTCAGCTCACCCCCCTGGCCACCCGGAGGCCACCCTGCTGCTGCTGCTGCTGCTCCTCACCAGCCTTTGGCCCGAGGGCTGCGAGTGCCTCCATGGCGGCAGCAACACGGTGAAGACCAAGTACGGCCTCCTGCGGGGGATCGTGGTGCGCTCCTCGCCGCTGGTAGAGGCCTTCCTGGGCATTCCCTATGCCTCGCCGCCGGTGGGCAGTCTCAGGTGAGTCTCAGGTGGAGTCGCGCGATTCAGTGTTGCTCAAGATTACGTCTCCCCGGGGAGTCGTGGATTCGTGGTGGGTTGGACCGGGTGTAGGCCAACCAAGTGGAGCAGCCAGCGTGACACTCACGACGAATAAGCGCTTTTCGTGTAGTCAAGGCAAAGTCTGTCCATTGATTTGGTCTTAATAATATCTTTTATGCTGGCTTAGTTCTAAATTAGTTGTGAATAATTTTATTTGGATGTATAATTTTGAAGAGATAAGATTTCTTTTTAAGTCTTAAATATTTATATGGTAATCATATGCAGAAGTTTTGAGGGAATTGGTTTTAATATACTAATGTCTGTTTTAATAAAATCGATAGCACAATATTTAAATTGAATTAAAATTTGAGTGAATTCTAAAAAATTTTAATTTTTTACAAATTAAAAATATAAAGGTACGGCTTGTAGGCGACAGTCTTTTAATAATTTTATTGATTTTAATATTCCTCCTCATTTTTCTACAACATCATTATTGTTTATCACCTTTTATAGGCTTTTTTGCTTCTTTCTCGAGTTTATTTAATTTATTATGCCACTTACAAAATGTAAATAAATTTATTCTTATGTAAAATATTTCTTATATGTAGATATAGATTCTCTACAAACACTTTTCGAGGGAACATAGGCAATTACTTTTATTATTTCCATAGAATTTTATTAAAGGTAATAACACTCAAACATATTCCTTAAAGAATAATATTACAAAAAATATTTTATTTAATTTTATTGAATTTGATTTTAGCTAGGCTCGTAAAGTTTACTTGGCAAAAAACCTAACGAAACTCCTTGATTTTTGTCGTCGTGCCTGGGTGGCTCACGCCCGCACCTTCGGCCCGACCAGATATCGCAATCTGGATGCCACATGGGGGTCGTCTCGGGCTAAAAGGCTCGCCTCTCTTGGCCAACTTTTTTCACACTGCGTCGCAGCGCAACTTTATCCAAAGCAATTTTAATAATTATTCTCATGAAATATGTGTGTGGATGGTGCTTGGCACTACAGTGCGGGTGCTGGTGCGGGTGCGGCCTACGGACTCAGGTCTCAGGTCTCCGGACTACGGACTCTTGCCGGCAAGTGAGAAGTTTACGGACCCCGGCACCGGAAATCCCAAAGCATTGTTTGAGGATTTAAAGTTCCGCAGGGACGGGAACGAGGCCGGTGGGCTGGGCAGCTCGTAATGAAGCCAAAGTGCTACTTGGAATTAATCCACAACTTTCCACTGTATACGTAACAATTAAAAAAGTTTTTTTTTCTGTGAGCTAGTTTTGGGTTGCGATTTAAAAAGAAAGGAGCGGAAAAAACATTAAACTTCCGCGGTTGTTTCTCTCGAGGAACCAGCGAACCTCCACACCCAATTAATAACAAAACAGTTGACGGCTCCGGAGAGCAACACGGCGGCACAAGGACCGCCGAAGGACCTCTGAGCCGCAAAGTTCGATAAGCCATTGCCAAGCAGTTGATGGTATTGAGCGGAAAGCTGAGCCCCCGAGTGAAGTTTCAGGGATATTACAAAAGTTTCCTCTTACTTGGGCACTTTCACACTTCTGTGCCACATACAGACGTCGACGGTTATACAGGCGTTGGCTTGCAAAGGAGTAAAAGCTTTGTGTGACATGCATGAACAACAAGTGTGTTTGATGAAGCGATTGGATGAAGTACTTAAGGGGTCCTCCAGCAGCCGCCACCATCACCTTCTATCCGTGCTCCGTGCTCGGTGCTCCGTGCTCCGTGCTGTTTGCTTAGCCACAATTCATGAAAATGGTTCTTTAATTACTTCCTGCGGGAAAGTGTGACGCCTGCGGAATGAAGTCGTTTATGAATGCGGTTCATTATCATGCAGCAACAGATGCCGAAAATCGGCAAACAGAAGTTAATCAAAAGCCAAATCCCCCAGATCTTGGGGTTTCCTCGGCTTCAGGGGGAGGAAGCGTGCTGTAATGCTGCTGCTGCTGCTGATAAAACGTGATTTTTGATGCCTGCTAGTGCTGGCTGCCAATTAATCAAGAGCATCTGTCGCCTATATTTTTTAATCAAAAATTCACAGAATATTTAAAAGGGATCTGGGAACGAAAATCGAATTCCGCAGAAAGCTTTTAAAGTTTTAGATGGTTATCTATACTCGCAATAATCCGGTTAGCTGACCTGCACAACAAATACTAGAGGATGTGGGGGAAAATTCAAAATTCAGCGCGCCCCAAAAAGGCAAGAATAAAACACCGAATAAAACGTTAGCTGTTAACACTCGGAAAAGTTGGCCAAAACAACAAAAATTGTTATATTTCGTTTATAAATAGTTTATACCCAAAACTTTTTGCCACGGCTTCCATTCGAAAAAGAATTAATTTTAGTCGGAGAGCCCAATGTCGAATGGGGTTTCCCGGGTGGGAGGGAGGCAGGAGTTACCAAAACTGTGAACGTGAAATGCACACGAACCAAGTCACGTAGAGCTGAAAAATTATGCTCGCGAGCTTTTTGTTTATGCGGTCCATTGTTTGCCTTTGGCCGAATGGCCAAAAATGGAGCCGGAGCGGGATTGGGAGAGGAGACCTGATAGCTGCTAACTGGGGCTTGGGGCTTGGGGCTTGGGGCAGGAGCCGTAGCCGTAGCAGTAGCCACAAAGGAGCAAAAAACAATCAAAACGTTTCGCGTCAATTATCGCGTCATAAAATCAACATAGCAGCAGTCAAGCCATATTTATCGCCGATGCCTGTCTCCTTGGCTCATCCAATCCGCAGTCCACAATCCGCCCTTATGATCGATGGATTTCAACGCAAAACAATAAAATGCACAATTAATCAAAAGCAGTTTGCAATTTTGATTGATGGCCGGTACTTAGTTTCTGTGCTTTACGAGCCCAGCAAATCCTTTCCGCTTAATCGCCACCATCTTCCACATGTATGTACATATCACGTTTGTATGTATATACATACATACATATATGACGAAATTATATGGTAGACCTCCAAAATCGAATTGGCATTTATAGATGCTAAAAATATTGTATTTTGTTGTGATGCTCTTTAGCTGATAGAAAGACAAGTTAATTAAACTTCATTTTTATACCCTTGCAGGGTATTATAATTTTAGTCAGAAGTTTGCAACGCAGTGAAGGAGACGTTTCCGACCCTATAAATTATATACATATATTCTTGAGCATCAACAGCCGAGTCGATCTAGCCATGTCTGTCTGTCCGTCTGTCCGTCTGTCCGTTTCTACGCAAACTAGTCCCTCAGTTTTGAAGCTATCTGTATGAAACTTTGCAGATAGTCTTCTATATGCTCTCACTGCTATATATGTTCGAACGATCCGGATCGGACGACTATATCATATAGCTATATAGGAAAAATCGGTAAATTTTAATAAAAAAAAATTATAACTTAGCCAATTTTTACAATATTTGAAAAAAAAAAATTTAAGATATGGCCATTTTGTATTATTCTTGAATTTCGGTTTTAATTTGATCAAAATCGGACAACTATATCATATAGCTGTCATAGGACCGATCAGAAAATTTTGAGAAAAAAATCTAACTAAGCCAATTTTTCACATATTTGCATAAAATTTGAGACATAGACACTTTGTATTATTCCAGAATTTCGGTTTTAATTTTATTCAAATCGGACCACTATATCATATAGCAGCCATAGGAATATATACCTATATAAATTCATTTAGTTCGTTCGCAACATTTTTCGCTCGCAACATTTCTCGTTCGCAAAATTTTTCTTTCGCAACATTTTTCTTTCGCAACATTTCTCTTATGTCAGTACCCGAAAAAACGAAAAAGTTAGAAGATTTTTCTTTTTCTTCTTACTTACTGCAAGGGTATTTAAACTTCGGCATGCGGAAGTTAGCTTCCTTTCTTGTCATATTTTATTTTATTTTAACTTGCAAAAATAAATTGAGTCAAAAATATCTACATATATATTCTGTTTCAAATTTCATCCCACTGCTTTTAGCTTAATTAGGAGACTCATCACTTTTTTCTATAAGCAAAATTGTATTCTTATCAAAGTTTTTCCGGGTTAAGGTATTAAATAAATAACTTGACAAAAGTATTTTATTTTCTAGAAGAAAAGGTAAAACTATACCATTCGAAGATTACTTCTTCTCCTAATTAAATGCACTTTAATTATAGATATTTCTGTTTTCCCCTTTGATATATTAATTTAGGAAGAGTTTTCTCACAACATTTTAATGACAAAAGCGTTTAAACCCTACTAAATTATATGTGCATGAAAACTGTTCATTTGAATTTATTGGTTAATAAAATGAACATCAAATTAAGTGAAATTCAAGACAAGTACCAAAGGACCTAGAATATGTTTATTAGGTTATATTATATGTTTACATTTTTCGAATGGCATCATCCATTGGATTAGAGTTATTGTTGTGACCGGAGTTGTACGCTTAAATTGCGGGAGTACTCTTCTCGTTGCTTTTCGCCCATCTGGCCAAAACAGTAAACTTACTTATCGCACGAATATTGCTCCTCTCGCTGTGCCTTTTGCAGATTTATGCCCCCCATAACGCCCTCGACGTGGAAAACGGTTCGCATTGCGGATCGATTTTCGCCCGTCTGTCCGCAAAACGTTCCCATCCCGCCCAACGGACCGGAGGCGCTCCTGGAAGTGCCGCGCGCTCGCCTCGCCCAGCTGCGGCGCCTGTTGCCGCTGCTCAAGAACCAATCGGAAGACTGCTTATACCTAAATATCTATGTGCCCTACGAGACGCGCCTCCAGAAACGTATGTGTTCATAGTGAAATTTCAGCAACCTTAAAAAGTGCAACAATAGCTTATATATTGGTTTCCTTATACAACTAAAAAAGGTATCGAAGCTTTCAATTCCGTAGTGCATTGCAGTGTTTCAAAGTCTCCACTGCAAGCATTGTGGGATTGGCAGCATTGACCCACCATGAACATCGCCTGCCACAGAGTCGGCCGTGAATAAAATATTTGTACTCTCGTTGAGATGCAAATAATAACATGCTCTTCCTCCTCTTTTGGCAGGTAACACCGACGATTCTACTGGCGAAGCTAAGACCAAACTGTCCACTGTGGTATTCATACATGGCGAATCGTACGACTGGAACTCAGGGAATCCCTACGATGGCTCCGAGCTCGCCGCCCACGGCAATGTCATCGTCGTGACAATCAACTTTCGTCTGGGGATCTTTGGCTTTCTCAAAACCGGCGGCAAGGAGAGTGCCCAGGGCAACTTTGGGCTAATGGACCTGGTTGCGGGTCTGCACTGGCTCAAGGAGAATCTACCCGCCTTTGGCGGAGATCCCCAGAGTATCACGCTTCTGGGCTACGGCACCGGAGCTGTGCTGGCCAACATATTGGTTGTCTCCCCAGTGGCGAGTGGTAAGACATGTTTCACTCTGTCAATTAAATTAAATTTTAAATGAAACAATGCTTGTTAAACTTATTAATTAATTTTTTCCCAGATTTAATACAGCGCACCGTTCTGGTCAGCGGGAGTGCCCTGTCGCCTTGGGCCATCCAAAAGAATCCGCTCTTTGTGAAGCGTCGGGTGGCGGAGCAGACTGGCTGCCATGGCGACATGCTCTACGACGACCTGGCGCCCTGTCTGCGCACCAAGAGCGTCGCTGAGTTGCTGTCGGTAAAAGTGGATCACCCGCGGTAAGTCAGGCAATTGGGTTGTTAATATGTATATATAAACACCTGGCGTTAAAGGCGTAACCGCAAAGTGTTTGTTATCCTTATGCTTGTTGCCTTGCAGTTTTCTCGTGGGATTCGCTCCATTTGTGGATGGAACTGTAATATCGCCGGGCGCCAATCCCTTGGGCAGCACCACGCTGCCTCTGGGATCGGCTATTGTTAGGTAACTTTACAGAAATTAAATTAATGCCTTCACAGTTAACCGCTCTTGTAAAATCGGCAGTACTTCAGGAATTGAATATGCAAACTTTCCGAAACGAGACCTCATCTTCTGCCTTACATCTGTGGAGTCCTATTTGGATTTGAGTGCCCAGGACTTGGAGTTCGGCTTCAATGAGACGCGGCGGGATCGCATCCTGCGCACTTTTGTGCGCAACAATTTTCATTATCATCTAAATGAGATATTTGCCGTACTGAAGGTGAGACAAATTACCTTTAAAGTTGGTAGCTTTGCCATTAGCTTATATTTCATTAATGTCCACCCCTTCTCCGTTCTGATACTATAAAAAATCCATAACTTTACTTATTGCAGAATGAGTACACCGACTGGGAGAAGGCTATACGAAATCCTCTTAGTTCCCGCGACGCCACCCTGCAGTTTCTGAGCGACGGCCACACGGCCTCGCCGCTGATTAAATTGGGCTACATGCACAGCTTCCGCGGGGGACGTGCTTATTTTCTGCACTTTAAACACAAAACCATCGAGGAGGAGTATCCACAGGTATGAGCGGTCTTTCAAGGAGGAGAGGGCGCTACTTAAATCCGCGCTTTAAATTCCCCAGAGAACTGGATCCGTGCGCGGCGAAGATGTGCCTTTTTGGCTGGGCCTGCCCATGTCCCCGCTCTTTCCACATAATTACACGACTCAGGAGCGCCAAATTGGCAGACTTATGCTGCGATATTTGTCCAATTTCGCCAAAACCGGGTAAGTTCAGCGAAAATACCCATTAGAAAACTGAAAAACTTATTTTATTACATATATTTTGTATTTACTTGAAACCCTTAGCAATCCTAACCTATCCTCGGCTAAACCAACGTTAGCCAATCCAAGCGAGGACTTGAATTCGGCCCTGCATCATCAGAAGAAACGCTCCACTGGCCTAACCCATCCCAATCTTAGTGAGGCACTTAATCTGGCCGTGATCTACAACCAGCGCCGGAGCAATGCCATGCACGAGAAGCGCTCCTACATCCGGAGAAGACTGCGGAGCAACGATGCCGCCTTTACCCAGCTGGGCATATCCAGTGACCGTGATGTAGGCAGCTACGATGGCGATGAGCTGCCCTTTTGGGATGCCTACGATGTGGTCAATCAGCTGTACGTGGAGTTGGGTAAGCAAATTGAATATACATCATTTCGAAAATAGATGTCAATTTAAAATAAATAAATGCATTTCAGGCAACAAGGCCAACATTCAGAGCCATTATCGCGGTCACAAGCTGTCAATGTGGTTGAATCTCATCCCCCAGCTGCATCGCCACTTCAACATCAATGACCAATCGATGAGACATCATCAGTTTCAGGACGATATGAACAACAGGGACCTCTATGAAGGTACGACTATTGCGAAATAAAAAGATTTTATATATCCTTCAAATTGAAATACGAATCGTTTCCGTAGGCGTTGTTCGGCCACAGTTGCAGACCAAGCCAGCGGATGATGATCACTTACTTATCATGCAGAAAAGCAGAACAACGACGACGACGCCACCGCCACCGCCTCCGCTTCAAAAGGTCCCAAATACAAATGCCACGCAAGCCTTGAATCCCATGGCCACCGGAGCACCTACCACCACAGGTGAGGATCAATGACCTCCAATGATGTAGCCACCCCCTTTCAAACACTTTCCCTTCCCTCTAATTGCAGAGTGCGGCATTGATGGGGCAATGTCCGTATCCGAACTGACCACCACCCAGGCGCCAAAGGACAATCGTACCGGAGTCACGCGGGTGGAGACGCAAAAGGACCTGGCCACCGCCTCCACGGGTATTATTGGGAACCTGGAGCTGCTCAGAAGACTAAGTGGCAAGCAGTTCCAGAGCTATACGACCGCCCTGATTGCCACCGTGGCCGTGGGCTGCTTCCTGCTCATCCTTAACGTTCTGATCTTCGCGGGCATTTACCATCAGCGTGAAAAGCGGGCTCGCGATGCCAAGACCAAAGAGGAGTTGCAAGAGAGCGACACCAGCAAGAACTCCAGCATGCTGAAGCTGAACGCCTTGATGGGCGCTAGCGGAGGAGTGGGCGGACCCGGTACCGTTGATATCGCCGATGCCTATACCTTAAGCGGCTCCGTAGTGGACAGCAAGGGCGGGGTGGGCGTGGTCTTCGGGGAGTACAGCTGCTACGATGAGAAGACCAAGCAGCTGAAGGAAGAGAAGCTCCTGGTGGAGCTACCGCCATCGTCGTCCTCGTCAACGGGCCAGACTTCGCTAATTATGGACACTTGGGGGGCTTGCTCTACCAGTACTTTGGATCTGCTCAAGACCAAGCCGGGGGATCCTTCCATCGAAATGGTCACTTACGGCGTCCTGCCAACGGTGATGGAGTCCACGTCAGCGCTTAGCAGCAAACGCGGCTCCTTCGTCGACACAACAATGCAGTTTAACAGTCCGCAGCAGTTCGACTATGCAGTTCAGTCCTCGGATCAGATGTCCTTTAAGGCGATAGAGGAGGCAGTCAAGGCGGCTGCCGTGTCCGACACGGAGATCACCAGGGACGATGATATACCCGAACCGCCGCCACCACCGCGATCCTTTCTGGCGGCCCAGCAACAGCAGCATCAGCAGCAGCAGCAACAGACAGGCATCTTGCGACAGACAGGGGCCGGGGGAGGCTCGACGACAGGAGCCGGGGGTACCAGCGGCAAGAAACGTGTACATATTCAGGAAATCTCAGTCTAGCAATCATTACCCTCCTAGTAACCAATGTGTGAGCCTAGTTTAATGTCTCCTACTTATTTTGGCTTAAACAGCATCAATATCCTTAAACTGCCCAACATTTATTCAATAAATTCGGTTGGCAACTAAAAAAGCGATCTATTAAAAAGTTATGCAAACTATCCTCGAGTTAGTTTAGTTAGTTTCTCTGTAGCATTCACTTGATTTCGATTCTCTCTTTTAGTTTCTTTACTAACTGTCACCCAAAGCCAATGAATATAAAAATAGATGGAATCTGTTCTTTCCCAAAAAAAAGACAAAAAATCGTTGTAACCGTACGTATTATGTATGTTTGTATATTATGTAAATGTTCCTTGTAGAAGCGAATGAGAGGATATGGATATGTATTGAGTAGGAATCATTTTTCAACGTGTTATCATTGTGTGTATAGTTTATGTTCCTTATTAATGTACGATTAGGATCTGGTATTATATTGTATTTGCTTGTTATTTAATAATTAGCGAAATCAAACGGAATATGTAAGAAGCTTTTAATAATTTATAAAACGAAACAAAAAACAAACCACAAACTAATAACTATGATAAACATATTGTGTATTTAATGTATTGTAAAATATTGACTCTATTTGTATGAAATACATATGTATTACAAAAGTACTCATATATATTACTATTTTAAAATCGACTTCCTTATAAAGAAAAAGTGTTAACTTCATGCATCTCCCATACCTTTGAACAGAAGCAATTGAAGACAAATTAAGCTTCTCTTTCGCCTATATATATACATATAGTAGGTGGTAATTTGTACTATACTTATTATTTGTTTAAAACAAGAGGGATTTTATGGCTATAAAGGTTCACTTTTTATTTCTTTTTTCACTTTTTTCGCTCTAGTCGTCGCCTCACCGTTCTCAGTCGCCTTACTGCGCTTGTTCTTTATCGGCGTGTTCACCAAATCTGGTTCCTCCTTTAATGAAGTTAAAAGAGCATCCAACATATCATCGGGATCCTCCTCCTTGACTTCTTCCCGATTTTCCTCCGGTTCTGGGCTGCCAAACTTAATGGATTTGTTCTGTTGATGATATTTAGATATGTTTAAATAGCAAGAAAAATATAAATTAATTCCCATGGCTATCTCACCTGTGGCTCCTCGCCGTTCTCCAACAACAGTTCTCCCTCTATATACGGCATGGCATTGCTAACATCGAAGTTCTTGATCCGAAACTTGATCTCCTGATCCATGACCATACTCTCGCGGCTGTGATTCTTGTTGGTGAAGCGGATGTTGGTATTAAACACACGGTAGATGACGGCACTGACTTGGTGCTTGGATATGTGGCGCACCACTCCATCCAGAATGGCCCCGGTCACCGGTCGGAATACGTAGAAGTCCGCATTGATGATTAGGTGCATGGTAGGATCGTCGGCTCGTAATGCCGCCGTGTGGCCTAGCATCTTTATGTTCTTGATTCCGAGCACTATGCCATCGAGGCCGGAGTCATAGATGCCCACCTTGGTGCGAACGAGGAGCTCGTGGAGCGCGTGCTTGAAGCTGGCCATGCCGTACGGGCCCATTGCCAGGTGCATGTCTGTGTTGATGCATCGCACGCAGGATTCCGGGTTGGCGGAATACTTCTCCAGCTCCTTCTTGGAGAATTTTATGTATTTCTGTAGAATTTTGGCCATAGCAAATAATAAAAACTGCCTTTCGAAATCAACCACATGAGTTGCATTTGGAGATCTGGCAACGCTCCTTTCGGTACGAGAGGGCTTAATGCTGCCAGATCGCATATTTTGTTGAAGTTTGGCGATAACCTTTTTTCGGAATAATGTTTCGGAATAATGTTTTAATGTTTATTTTATTTTGTTAATTGTAAATTAGGTTACAGGATAGGTAAAGGAATAATTTCATATTTTAATTTTAACGATTTATGTCTAAATTACTAATTTATTCATAATTAATTATTTTTATTTTTTCAAAAGTGACTTTCACATCTGGCAGCGCCAGGACGCAGCGTTGCCCAACTGCCCATGTAGCATGCCGCATTGTGAAGAAAACGGGAAAGAAGTGCTATTAAAAGAAAATAAAGTAATAGAGAGTTTTCAACCATCAATATGGGAGTTCCAGCATTCTTTCGCTGGCTGAGCCGAAAGTATCCGAGCGTGATCATAGAGTGCAACGAAAACAAGCAGGTGGACCCGGACACCGGCCGCAACACCTACGAAGACGCTACGTTGCCGAATCCAAACGGGGTAGAGTTTGACAATCTTTACCTGGACATGAACGGCATCATCCACCCGTGCACGCATCCGGAGGACAAGCCGGCACCGAAGAACGAGGACGAGATGATGGTGGCTATTTTCGACTGCATCGACCGATTGTTTGGCATAGTGCGGCCAAGAAAACTACTGTACATGGCTATTGATGGGGTGGCGCCGCGCGCCAAGATGAACCAGCAGCGTTCCCGTCGCTTCCGGGCGGCTAAAGAGACTACAGAGAAGCGCCTTGAAATTGAGCGGATCAGGGAGGAGCTGCTCAGCCGCGGCTGCAAGCTGCCGCCCGAGAAGGAGAAGGGCGAGCACTTCGACTCCAACTGCATCACGCCAGGCACACCCTTCATGGACCGGCTCAGCAAGTGCCTGCACTACTATGTCCACGATCGGCTGAACAATAACCCAGCCTGGAAGGGCATCAAGGTGATCCTTTCGGACGCAAATGTGCCGGGTGAGGGCGAGCACAAGATCATGGACTATATCCGCAAGCAACGCGCCCAACCGGACCACGACCCCAACACCCAGCATGTACTATGCGGGGCCGATGCCGATCTCATTATGCTCGGGCTGGCCACGCACGAACCGAACTTCACCATCATTCGAGAGGAGTTCCTGCCCAACAAGCCGCGTCCCTGTGACATCTGCAACCAGTTCGGCCACGAGATGGATAAATGCGTTGGCCTGGGGGCCACGGGGCCAACGGGCGTCAACTTCAAGCCCGATGTTCCCATTGGTGCTGAGGTGAAGTTCATCTTCGTGCGGTTGAGCGTTCTGCGGGAGTACCTGAAGCAGACGCTCGAGATGCCGAACCTTCCCTTCGAGTACAGCTTCGAACGCGTCCTGGACGATTGGGTGTTCATGTGCTTCTTTGTGGGCAACGACTTTTTGCCCCACTTGCCGAGCTTGGAGATTCGCGAGGGTGCCGTCGATCGTCTGGTGGAGCTGTACAAGAAATGCGTATACAAGACGAGGGGATATCTTACCGACTCAGGCGACGTTAATCTGGACAGGGTACAGCTAATAATGACTGATCTGGGCAATGCCGAGGACCAGATATTCAAGAACCGACAACGGCGCGAGCAGCAGTTTAAGGCCAGGGACAAGATGCGCCGTCGGCAGGAGAGGAACCAGGACCACAAGGCTCTGGACCAATCAGTGTTTGGTGCCAGCGCCGTAGGACAGAACAACCCAAAATCTAACATTGCTAACTACAAGGAGGCAGCCGCAGCCCTCCGCCTGGGCAAGAGGACGAGTGACCAGGCTGGATTACAAGATGACGATGACGACGAAGAGGAGGAGGTCAACGACGAGGTAAGGTTGTGGGAGGATGGATTTAAGGACCGCTACTACGAGTCCAAGTTCGATGTGGCGCCTGGCAACCAGCAGTTCCGCTACGCTGTGGCGCTACAGTACGTAAGGGGCCTGTGCTGGGTGCTGAAGTATTACTACCAAGGCTGCGCCTCGTGGAACTGGTATTTCCCATACCATTATGCACCCTTCGCCTCCGATTTTGTCAACATCCAGGGCCTCTCCACGATTTTTGAGCGGGACACGAAACCCTTCAACCCACTAGAACAGCTGATGGGCGTCTTCCCAGCAGCCAGTAGCTCCCATGTGCCCGAACCGTGGGCCCAACTTATGTCCAGTCCGGACTCGCCGATAATTGACTTTTATCCGGAGGATTTCAAGATCGATTTGAATGGCAAGAAATTCGCCTGGCAAGGCGTGGCCCTCCTGCCTTTCGTCGATGAGAAGCGTCTCTTCAAGGCCCTTGTTCCCTACTACGAACAGCTTACTGGCGAGGAGGTAAGACGCAACAAGCGGGGCGACAATTATCTGTACATTAGCACTTCGAGCCCTCATTACAAAAAAGTCAAGAAAATAACGGAGAAGTCAACTGAAGATGAGTGTAACTCCATCTCCTTCAGCGGGATGCGCGGCACTCTGGGCAAATCGGAACTGAACACTGCCATCAGCGGCTGCCTAAGGTCGCCGATATCCGGACTGCCGGATGTTAATGAGAACTCAATTGTGACTACGACGTTCCGGGATCCGGAGTACGATGACGACTACATCTTTGAAGCGAAGCGACTGCCCAATGCCGTTGATCCTCCGCAGGTGCTGCCCTCCGAGCAGGGTCAGAAGCATCGTCCAGTCATTGGGTTCAATAGCCACTCGAACCGGGCCTATGTACCGGATAGTGGACATCGCATGTTGAACGCAGGAATTCGAAATAGTTATGGGCAAGGTGGCGGCGGAGGAGGATACGGACAAGGAGGAAGCGGCGGGCGGGGAGGACAGGGATATCAGAATAATAGTCGCAACTACAATTACAACTACAATAATAACTACAACCAGGGCGGTGGTGGGGGCTATCAAGGGAACTATAATAACCGCCAGCAATACGGTCAGAATCCGAGATACCAACAAGACAATTCCAATCAGCAAAGGAACTACAACAACTACAATGGGAGGAACAACAACTACCACCAAGGCGGTGGTAACTGGCAACAGCAGCAGCAGCAAAATTATAAACGGTTTTAATCATATAACATAAATGTATATGTTAGAGTAACAACATAATCCATGTTCATTTACAAAAATAGACTAAAAGCAATCCAACAATATCTTTCACAGTTTTAAGCGAAAATAAACAAGATGCATCAATTTACAGTCGACTTAAAATCTGTTTTAGTGTCTCAATTAAAAGAAGTCAATTTATGTAAATCCTTCTGTTGGCCAAACAAAATAAAGCAAGGCTTATAGCCAAGCAATACGCAGAAATCATAGGGACATTTTTTGTTGAAATTAAGAATAAATACTTTTGACAGCACTACCTGGAATGCCATTAACCAACAATACTGAAAAGAAACTCACAAAATGCTCGAAAACCCACTTAGAATCGAAATACATAAAATCCGCGAGCGATGACTGAAGTTTCGTTAAAATCTTCATGATAAGAGCTACAAAAGGTTAACCTACATATGTCAGGTGTTTACACATTTTTGAGCCCTTTCTTTTGCCACTTTTGACATATATATGTATATGTCAAAAGATATCAACGAATCTGTCTAAAACTTATTTTTCACTGCCAAAAACTAAGCGTCAAGTAATTCGTTTTGGGATCTTATGCGCTAATTGTTGTATTTATGTAACTCTTGTTTGCGATATCTCTGAAGAATTTTATATCCTCAGGGCAATTAGAGCAGATTAAAATAAATGTAGCGTTCATTATATTTAACAAATTATATCGTTTATCAGGTTTCGCTTTCCATATGTAACACAATAAATAGTTTAATTTTGAAAACAATACTCATTTACAGGTTGGCGCTTATCTTAAACATCTACGAGGGGAGCTTCTATCTTAAAACAAAGGTGTGGTTTTCTGTGCAAGGAAAATTTCACTGAACTGGAAAAAATATAGATATTATATTAGCCATGCTTGTTACTTCACGAACTGTGGCAATAAACCGGGAATGGCGGGTGCACAATCGGCCGAAGCGACAACTTTAAATTATGGTACATATATCTTTAATATGATTAATATATTAAGTTTAACACAATGTGAGCTTAGAGTTCACGTTCTATTCGGAAGAGTTTGGCTATCGGTGTTCGCATCGTAATTTTATCAAACATTGCTGATAACATTCTTTTGGCGATCGGCCACCAGGCTATCGAACGGTGGGCGCATGCGTCGCGTGAAGGAGCGAAGGCATCGCTGACCATCCAGACTATCTGGGTTGTTGTTTACCGCCAGGAGATTAACTACAAAGAAAGAAAACTTTATTATTTATGGGCAAAATTTACCATTTACAGTACAATAGGCATTGAGAACTTTTGACGCAAATTGTATATTGAGCAATTTAATAAAGTGTCGAAGCTGCTAAACAAACAATACTAAACTTAATTAAACGTATAGAGCAAACGCAGTTACAACTGTTTCCTTCAGGAACTTACCCCGTTGTTCAAGTGTTTTTATTTGTTTTTTTGCCTCTCTAAGCTTGTTCATCAGTATCTCGTTCCTGCGCTT
Organism: Drosophila nikananu; assembly: GCA_008042635.1. Taxonomy (NCBI): domain Eukaryota; kingdom Metazoa; phylum Arthropoda; class Insecta; order Diptera; family Drosophilidae; genus Drosophila; species Drosophila nikananu. The sequence goes on along the minus strand of VNJV01014879.1, from coordinate 42,150 downwards.
CTCCACCGTCAGCTCCAGTCCTAGCTGAAGCTTACTTTTGGACTCAACTGAGCTTAAGATTCTGAAATACACAAAAATATTATTTGTTTATAATTTTTTATAAGCGATTTACAACTTACGAATGACTAAATATGGAATGCGAGCTGGGTCTCTTCTCCGGATCTGGGTGCATCATCTGGGCGATTAGTTCGTTGAAATCCTTGCTCAGACTGGGCAGAATGGGAACCTCACCGTCTCGCAGCTTATGCCAGTCAGGACCATTTTTGGGCAGCGGACCGCCGCCGGCCGCCTCGTACAGTGTTATGCCCAGCGAAAATATGTCGGCCTTAAAAAGATTGGAGTAGTTCTCCTGTAGGATCTCTTTGGACAGGTATCGGCAGTCGCCCTCCTCCACATGAGGCTCCTTAACAGAGGTCACATGGCCCAGGTCGCCAATCTTATATGTGACCAGGTTGTCCGAGTGTCTCAGCTCCTCGTAGACGCTGTCCATCCCATCATCGTCATCATTTTTGGTTTGCTGTTGCGACTGCAGCTCAGCCAGTTTGTGTGCGTTCGGGTTCATAGTAGAGAATATGTTCTCCGGCTTGATATCCATGTGCACCAGGTCATTTGAGTGTATGTAGCGAAGGCCCTCGATCACGTGCATGAGAACAATTTTAAGCTCGGCCTCCCCCAAGCAGTGATCCTGGATGCGCGCATGCAAGCTGCCGCCATCACAGAACTCGTTCTGTATCAGCATATGATCGTCCTCAGCCCAAGCGGAATAGTACCTAACCACATTGTCGTGTTTACCCAGAACGGCATGAGCCCAGACCTCGTTCAGAGCTCTCTTTCTGTAAAAGTTAGTAAAGATGGTTGATTATACATTAGCAAAGCCCTATGTCTGACAGACTTACTCAAATGAGCTGCCTGCCACCGGCTTTTTGCTCTTCTTGATCGCATAGATGCAGCCGTCCAGCCGATTGACGCACTGAAATACCACACCGAACTCGCCAACGCCAATTACGTTAACCTGCATGAACTCGCGCTTGAAGCGGCTAATGTTGGTGTCATGCAGGGCGAGGCGTTTCGGTGCCTGCTGGTGTATTTCGCGACCCGAGTCGCCCTCTGCGTCCGCCGCATCCTCGTCGATAGCGTCCGAGCTGAGCAAATACTTTTGCATGGCATTTACATTAAGATTCTCGCGTCCGAATTGGGTGCGGCAGCGCTTCTTATTGTGTGCCAAGAGGCCTGCCAATGAAAAATGAACAATCGAATTATAATTTAGTACAGTTATAAATAATTATATTTTTTCGAAAATATGGTTAATTGTAAACTTTCTACTTTTTATGCTGTCCACTTTAGGATAAGCATAATAATTATTATTTACGGCTAACTCTTAAACTTTTCCTATTATTCTTAAAGTGCGAAGACAATCAAGACAAACCACTTTACTTATAGAAGTGATCATCGCAAAGAAACAATAAGCTAGTTGGAGTTTAAGATAACTAACGCATGACTTACTGTCAGGTGTAAAGGGATTCACATTGGCCGTGTCCTGGGCGGGAATGTTGCGGTTGTGCAGTGGCAAGGACCTCGGGCGCTCCGAAACCCGGTAGAGCTCCTCGCGGGATTCATTCACGGCCGCTGCCGCTGCCGAGAGATGATTGCGGCACTGAGTCGTTGACTTCTGCAGGATCGTTTTCGGTGTTGCTGGTGTGCTAAAAAGACGCAAGGCTCGCACCTTCTGGCACGGCGGCGACATGGACACATCGCCGCTGCCGCCATCCTCACCTCCGGCCAGCTTCTTTCTCTGATGCTGCTGCTGTTGCTGCGGACTGGCACTGTCGGGCTCGTCCTTGTCAAAATCGTCGTCGGCAAAGCGTAACTTGCGCCGATTGAATAGCTGCGGCGATGGTGAGCGCGATCGCAATTCGACGCTTGAATCAAGCGAGGTGACGCTCATCTCGTGGTCCGGTTGGCGAAATGCCATCGTTGATGCTGTTATTGCCAACCGTTTAATTGTGATCCACTTATTTTGTAATTGAACAATTCCCTGAAAACTTCACAAAATAGTTTTCAGTTGTAAAAAAAGGCAAAACAAAACACAAAACAAAATCAAACTGAAAGAATGCGATGACAATAATGTGACCGTATTCGGAGCGCCGAAAAATATCAAACGATCAATTTAATGTCCTAAAATATTCCACTGAAGTGATCGTCGCACCACATGGTAAATTTATGCAAGGTACTCTCGGCGGTTATCAAGGGTTCGAATTTTTGTCGAACCCTTATGCCACATGTCTTTTTGCATGAAACCATAACCCCATCTGTCCTGTTCAAAAAACACATCAAAATTGAACTCATATTCTTAAGTTACGTCAATAAAATTTTTTAAGTAAGAAACAATTTAATAGAAAAAATTGAAAAATGTAAATATTTGTTTAACTATAAGAAATTATATTACAAGATTTGAATATATTTTAGGATTAAGAATTAAAACAAGACTCGCAACACAAAACAAAACCTCATTTCCAGCTAAAGACTGTTAAAATTAAAATATAAATAAAATTCAACTCGTTATAAAAAAGTCAACATTTAAGCCCCATGCATCATCTACGGGTCCTATTGTCGTTCCGCTTGCACTTACTAGGTTGAGCCCCTCTCACTCGCACTCATTGCTATGATTGTAGAGGTACCAAGATACTACCTTGTATCATGACAATTATCCCTGCTGCTGTCGACAGGTTTGACAGGCAATTCTTTCTGTTTCAATTTTCAAATAATTAATTGCATTATTATTGGTAGGTAAATACTTTATCAGTATTTGCAAGATATACCAGATTCCCATATGATGCTTCATTTTGAAAAACTCAGAGTTACCAAACCCAAAGCTGTAAATTTGACTCAAGATACCTCCCCAATCAGTTAAAATTTAAATACAATTTTTTTGGCATTTAATTTATTGATTGAATATTTGTGTATTTTAGTGTCCAGCGTATTTGCTTTTTAATTCAAACACACATCTCAAGAATCCATACATATGTATTTGTTTAATACTTAACTACGACATCAATGTACGAATATAATAATTATGCAGCTTCAAGACTTAATTATTATGAATATTGAAATACACATCATACAGATTTGGAGTCGAAGAAATATCGAGTGTATTGTGTATTTGTTGGGTGTGTGTAAATGTGAAGAATTGACATAGAAATGGTGGCGATGCTTTGTTGATTCCTGCACAATTCGAGTATATAATTCCAGGTGTAAGCAATAAAAATCCAAACGCAAATCAATTTACAATTAGCAAAATCTTGACTAGATCGAGAATCTGAGAAAATCCGCGGCTGCCGATCCATGTTTAACTCTCTTTCATTCTGTCAAAGTCAAGGACCCTCCGAAGCGCTCTTTTGTTCTGCATGTGCTTATTATTGTTTGTTGTTGTTGTTGATACAGAGGAATACCTATAATCTGCATACTCGAGAGTTCCACTATAAATTAAGACCCTTAACTAATATGGTTCTGGACAACTATTAAACCCTAGAAATGGATACTGCATGAAAAAAGTATTTTTGGGGAATCTGTCTGTCTTGTTACACTGTGAGGTCTGGGTCTGGGAATGAGGGTAAGTCCAGTTGTCGCCCCACTTCTCCGATTCATCAGGGGTTGCAGCAGGTTCAGGCCCGCTTCTTCGTCGTCGTTGTCGTCGTGCGCCGGGCCCTGTCTGCATCCGTCCGGTGTCGCTAGTCTCTGGATACGGACCGTGAAGCGGACGAGTCACCGCGACGCCTGGGAGGCGGAGATCCGCGACGCACTGCCGGCGACGCCGATCGTGAGCGGGACCGTGATCGTGAACCCCTCACTCGGTCATCGTCATCGTCGTCGTAGCGCCGCTTTGGCGGAGGTGGCGAGTCCACGGCACCACTGCCATTGCGCTCATGATCGCTGTAACGCGGCACAGAAGATCCGTTCTCGTCGCGTCCATTTGAGCGACCGGATCGGCGGCTCACCGAGGCGGCGGAGCGGCTGCGGGAGCGAGTGCCGGACTTGGAACGAGTGCGCCGGCGACGGGATGTGCTGCGAGATCTACTGAAAGAGTTGCTTCTGTAAATAACAAAACAAAATGTTGATTTAGAATTATTTTTAATTAAGGTGTAATTAGTACTTTTATTCATGAGAACTTTTGGCAGAAAATGCCGTATTAATTATTAGATTTTTTAAGCTTTTCTTCTTGCTATGGGTTCGTAATTTGCATTAGTAAAGTAATAAAAGTAAAATAAAGTAAAAACAAATATATAAAATATCAACTTCCGAGTTGCCAGCCAAAAAAAATTATATATTAAGCTATGGCATTAGGGTTTAACTTGAAAAACAAAAAAAATATATGGACATATGTACATATATTAAAGTTCATGTTCTCTTGACACCTTATTGAATAAATAAAACTAAGCTTATTTAACCTTTTCCCAAATTTTATTCAGCAACTCTGATTTGCACATCACAAAATTTCTTATTACAGATACTCGTCAAGATAACTCAATTATTTTCTACTCAATGTTTGCCGCCTTTTTTCTTGTAGTGCTTTTGGCCATGTTTTTTGGAGCCCTTCTCGCCGTGCTCCTTCTTTTCCTCGTAACTGTCGCCATGTTTGTGCCCCTTCTTATATTTCTTGTGATCCTCGTCGTGGTGTCCCTTCTTGTAGTGTCCATGGTGCTTCTTGTGGCCTTTCTTTTTACCGCCTTCGTGCTTCTCGCCCTTCTTGTGCTCGCCGTGTTCCTCGGCATGATGGTGGTGCTCCTTTCCGTACTTCTTGTGATGGCCACCCTTGTGCTCGTCATCATAGAATTTTTTCTCCTTAATATATTCATCCTTGTTGAATTTTTTGTGATACTCCAGCTCCTTATGTCCCTTTTTGTGCTTTTTTTTGTGATGATGCTTTCCGCCCTTCTTGTGGGCACCGTGCTCATGCTTTTCACCATGCTCGTGCTTCTCGTCGTAGTGCTTTTTCTTCTTCGTCCCCTTGTCGCCGTGGTGGTGTTCGTGATCCTCCAGCTCGTGGTGTTTCTTCTCGTCCTCCTCCCACTCCTTGTGCTCCTTGTTACCGTGTTCTCCTTTGTGTTCTTCGGCACCAAATTTCTTCTTTTCAAACTTGTCGCCGCCTTCCTCCTCCTCCTCGGATGATGACCCTTTCTTTTTGGCCGCCGAGTAGGTCAGCAGCAGTCCCAGGACCAGCAACAGCTTGAGATAGCTACCATGCATCTCGCATTCTTTTCTCTGCAAACTGGACGGCAGACAGTGGCAATTCCTTTTATATTATTCCGTGGACCACAGAATGCCTAGTGTCTTGTGGCGACGTGATGCAAGCAAACCTCGGGAGCTGACGCAAAAATTTTCTGCTTCACTGGCTTCGCACACTGCACCGCAATCAATCGAACTTCTTGCCACTTGCGGTGAGAGTGAGAGAATGGCCTCCAAAATCATAGGTTTTTTCTTCAGCGATGTAAGCATAAGAGCTTGGGCTTAATTCTGCTGTTGCAGAAGCATGGATTTAATACGTTATAATCGAGAAATGAGGAAACTTTTTTAAGCGAATAAATGTAGGCGTTAAGGGTTTGTTCACACAGAAAACACATCGCTCAAATCATAATGTAATCTGTCGGCTGTATGATCTATCAAATCTAAGAAATATAGAAATAACCAGGCTCTTTGCTGCATTAAATAGTTTAGATTTAAAATACTATTTGGCTTTGCAATTATTACATTTTATTTCTAATGTACAACAAAAACTTTACTTTTGCTGATTATTATTATAAAATCCTATACTTTACAGTAAGGTAACCTAAAATGCTACGATTTAAGACCTAAAACTAAAGCCCATCGAGACCAAGAAACTATTCCTGGTGCTTGGACTTTTTCTTTTTCTTAGCTGGTGTGGGCTCGTCTACAGGCTCTGGTGCTGCCGCCTCCTCAGGGGCCTCCTCGTCCTTTTGCTTCTTCTTCTTCTTCTTTTTCTTCTCTGACTTTACTTCCGCCTCTTCATCCTCAGCGGCATCAACTTCCTCCTTAATTTCCTTCTTAACAGGAGTCTGCTCCGCCTCAGAGTGCTTTCGTTTCTTCACGTTTACGGTGTTGTCAGCCTCGGGTTGGTACGTAAATACCTCGCTAGAAAATCGAAATGAGTTGAATTATTAAAAGAAATAGTAAAAAAAAAACTCGGTCTAAACATCAACACAATTTCGGTCAGACAGCCAAGGTTTATCGTCATTGTAATCAGATAAATGCGAAACCTTTTAGGTATCATCATTGGAAATCGGTTTTCGATGTTGCATAATCTTTTGATTGAACCCACCTCTTGGCTTGGTATTTCTCGAACTTCGCCTTTGCCTTGCCAGTACCCGAGAGTTTCCGCAAATTTCCCTCCTCCAGCAGTCGAAGGCGCGACTCAAGCTTCACCTTGTGAGCGGCTCCCAGCTCAAAGGTGGCCTCCTCGCCGAAGGCATCCACTCGTGTGGCCAGAGACGCCTTGGCGGCCAGCGATCGCGACATCTTGCCCTTGTTCTTCTGACTCGCCTGACCCACCAGCTGAGCGTGATAGATCAAACCGTACTTGGGTGTATCCTTCTTTGTCTTCAGAGCTCTGAACAGCGCCTTCTCTGCGCCCAGGATTTGAACCGTTGACGAGGGATGCTTGGCCAGGTTAATCAGCGAGCCGGCATGAGCAATCAGCCTAGCGCCTACTGTGTCTCCAACGAGGACTGTCAAATTCGGAGCCATGGCCATCATCCTGGCCTTGAGGTAGTCATACAAGTGTATGCGGTAATCGTTTATAGAGATGATCTCGTCGCACAGGCATTGGATATTCAGCACATCCTCCTCTGAGATTTCCGTGCCCATCGAAATCTCGGCTGCCTCCTTGACCTTCTCTTCCACGTCCTCAGGCAAGATGTCAGACAGATCGGCCGCCGACATGTTATCCCTGGTGCCCACCAACTTAATCGTCTTCACAAAGGCAATGTTGTCGGTGATGATCTTGCCCAGCTCAGGAAAGTGCCAGCCGTACCACTCGCGGGCTCTCATCATGTAGTTGTTCAACTCCTTGTCTAGATCGTCCAACAAGCACTGCGCCTGCACGATCATAGTGTCTATCTTGTCCGGTGAGAACTTGAGTTTGTAACGCGACAGCGAGTGGGCGAGACCCAGGGCCATGGCAGTCATCTCCCGCTTGGGCAGGCCGCCAAGCAGACTGTCCGCCTGCTGGCGGATGCAGCGCATCAGCTCCTGAACTCCCGTGTTGTAGACGCACTGCACAGACAGCTTGTCCTTGATGGCGGTGCCCAGTTTGGCATCCGCAACCAACAGTGACGACTGCACGTCGTCGACCAGCAGCTTTTTCAGAGTCTTCTTCAGCGGCTTCGCCACCTTGCCCTCCACTGCCGCAGTGGCAGCTGCCAGAGCCTCTGTGGTATCGTTGAATTTCTCAAAGTGCTTTAATTTCAACAATTTGTTGGCCTTCTCTGGGGTCTCGAACTCCAGGTACAAATTATCGACCTGTTCAAGTTTCTTTTCGTCCAGCAACTTGAAGATTGCGTAGCCCGCCGGCGTTTCGTAAAGCACAAACATCGTATCACGCTGTGCTCATTTAGTTTTAAATTTTACTTAAAAAACTCAGTAAAACTCCGCAACAAGCAGCAGACTTAACCTTCTTTTCCGTATGCCGCGTGTAAAAGAAAATTCCAAAATGAAGCGTGAGCACGTGTATGAGCGGCCGCCAGCGTTGCCACTTGATTCGCGTTTAACAGCACAATTCCACAGATGTCAACAGAGCTGTTAACAAATTCACCACGAAGAGTAAAGCGCGGGGAACGAAAAAAGAGACAATGTCTCAACTAGGCGGTACCCTAGATCTACATATTATCTATGGATACAACTTTTACATTTATATTCAAATATGTCTAGCCCTCATATTGTTAAAATTGTATTTAAAATGCTGTGATTAAAAATTAATTGTTTTTTTCGTTTGAGGCAGAAAAAATTATTTCTTTTAAAATTCAAATTTTTTTATAGTTCAGTACATAGCCTTAACTTTCAGGAATCAAATGGCGTTTGATTTTTTTGATTTCTGATAATTATAACGACCTGAATCGTGGGAACAGTTGAGCAACTTTTGTTTTTTAGGTCTTCCTGTTGAGCGGTGTAACTCCGATACTGATTGATCAATTGGCTTCAAAACTGTGTTCAATATACTAGAAATCAAATAAAGAACTAAAAACCAAACTTATTTTACTTCAACCGTTTTTAAAATAATGATTTTCAAAAACAGCGTAAAAATACGGAATTCACAGATGACGACCCCCTTAAATTGTAAAAAATAAATTCAATTTGGCATGTTAAAAAAAATATATTCTCCGAGACAAGGGGTATCAGAGCACGTGTGCGTGCTGTTATCGGATAACTGAAAACTGTGCGCTCAACATTACTTTTCTGCCGTAACAGCACTCACTGAAGCCTAACATACGCACATATGCGCGGATGTTCGTGGCTAACAGTCCACCACGAAAACTGTCCAACTTCCCCACACTCTAAACAATTCAAAATTTTTGCATGGCACAGCTACACACACACACACACTCATACAAATCTGTATGTATGCAGATCTCGCCATGTTACAAAAAGGATGAATTTAGCAATGAATGAAAATGGAAATGGCGAACAGCTTACCTGCGTCGCTGTCTAGCCTTGCGCTCGCGGCAGTGGCGGGCGAAATGGCCACGACCTCCACACTCGTAGCACTTATCGTCGCCTCTGCCGCCGCCGCCACCTCCACCGCGGTCGCGTCCTCCGCCGCCGCCGCCCCCGCCACCTCCTCCACCACCACCTCCTCCAGATCTGGCGTATTTGCCAGTGGACAGTTCCACACGAGCTCTGCGTCCGCACACTGTCCGACCGTCTAATCCGCGCACCGCGTCCGCGGCGTCCCGGGCGCTTTCAAATTCCACGAATGCAAAGCCCGGTGGGTTGCGTGCGATCCAGACACTGCGCAGACTTCCGTACGCCCCGAACACGTACTCCAAATCGTTCTTTCGGGCATTGTTGCCCAGGTCGCCGACGTACACCTTCCTATCGCTGGGGTGGCGCGACATTCTGTTTATTCCGCTTTTCTCGGCTCGGCTTGGGCTTGGGGGCTGCTGTGTTAATGTGGCAGCAGCGGCACTGCAGCGCAGAAAAAAATCGATGAGGGTCGGTTATATTCACTTGCTACGCTTCCTCCGGAGCTCCTTCTATTCGACGCACGCTGGCGATCGCTTTTTTTCACTCGGGGCGAGCAGCAACTGCAAATTCGTGTTTATTTTCTATTTTTTTGCAGCACAAAACTCATTTTACCGGGTAGCAAACAGAGGGACCCTGCGTGGGCTGTGCAAATATACCGTTGCCTAATCAAAATATACCAAAATTCAAAAGCAGAGTAAAAAATACTACAAACTTGTGAGTACGGCTTGGTATTTTACAGAATATCTGGCGCGTTGTTGTAGTGGATCCAGGAGGTTGAATTAATAATACATTTAAATTATACACAAAGCGTTGCAGTCTAAGGTTAAAATTGACCGAAGAAGTTTGATAGTGCTAATTAAGCCTTCTACTTTGTATATAATAACCTTAGTAACAAAAAACCCTATAATTAAACGGATGAGCAATACCGCGCAGTGTGGCTGCTATTTGTTTGTTCCAAAATGTTCTTCAGTATATATCGTCGCGTCCGATGGTATATCGCATCAATCGTGTGGCGGGCACACAGCATTAAACGTGGCGGCGATTTTTATCATATAAGTTAGGTTATATCGTATGCATCAAAATCATACAATTATTTATAAGCTAGTTTTTTAAGGAAAAAACACTTAAATTTAGTGAATTTGCAGTGCGAAATCTTTAAAAAACCACAGACGAACACTTGGCACAAACGGTAAGAACGGAAAGCAATTGAAAATCACATTTTACATAACAATTACGGGGCTTTAACAAAATGCCTGCCTTTCCAAAACGACTGAATACCTGACGCAGCTGCCATTGCTCGTTGTGGTTGTGGTGGTGTGTGTAGAGTAAAAAATGTTCGGTTCGGCTCGATTGTGGCACAGTAGCCCTTTGTTTTTTTCGCCAAGCGCTTGTGAGTTTGATTCGTGCTATTTTCGCCTGGGGCGTGCGTTTTTCTGTGCCAATTTCTGCACATTTTTTCCACCCATCAAAGTGGAAAATTTCATATTTTTATACATACATACAAGAAATGCTATGTATAACACCACACCAACGCACACACACACCAATGAAAATCGCTCGGTTCGGTCTGTCGGCGGCAGCCATTCGCGCACACACACACCCCCATGCCAACTCATGCACTCACACAAACAAAGAAGATTGCGGTGCAAAATACAAAAATCATGCGAAATTTTTAAAATTGCGTAGTAGAAATCTTGGTTAATTTTGCTCCCTTTTACCCGGCACGTAAGCGAAAAGGTACAGAGGTGGCCCTGTGTAAACAGTTTTTCCGGTCTCAGCCCAACCATGTTCATATGTAATTCAAATGAGCAGATTTCGTGCTTTTAAAATTGAAAGGCTTCAAGTGAAATGTGTGTTCAGATTTCAGAAACACAGACTCAAAAGCCAACATATTTCTTAATATTTCTTTGTCATATCATTTTTTTTTCATCAGGCACGTCTTCCATTTTGTTTTTTTTTGTCTTCGCTGCCGTCGCCGCTGCTGCCTCATTCTGCCGTGGTGAATTTCCCACACTCCGCCGATATTCATTCAGTTCGCTTCGCAGTTTGTGTACTACGAAAAAAGAATATCACCCATCTGGAGAAAAACTCCAACAGAAGTGTTTGTTTTTTTTTGCGGAATTAACACTTCCTTTGGCCTGCATTGCGAGGGCATTGCTTTTTGGTACGTTTTTTCCATTCGCTTTCACGTCGCACATGGCGTTGCCACATGTTTTCACTTGCTGCTAATGCAACAATATCTGCGCGACGCGATGGTAGCTGTTAGTGAATAACATACAAATAGACAATTACAGACAGAAAATTAATAGTGTAACTCCGAACAAGACGTTTGAGCTGGTGACATTTTTGAAGAAATCAAATCATCCGGCAATCCCACAGTAAATGGCGCGCAAATGTGGTGAACCGGCGACTCTCTTTTCACCTTGGAATAAGTTCGTTGTTCTCATTGACAGGCGTCATGTGTTAGTAAAGAAGAGCTGAGGCTGGGACAACAAAGCCTCTCGTGACGCAGCGAAAAGAAAACAATACTTTCACGTAGCCGTGTAAAAGCGGGTGAGGAAGACGAGCTGCTCAGAAGCGGAGCGAGCGGAGCATTGCAAACAAGCGAACAAACTTGTGAACGTGTACAAAAAGCAGTTAGACGGCAAAAATCACATTGATACTGGTGTCCAATGCCCATCACGTTTGTGTGTGTGTGTGTGTGTGTGTACCGGCCGGTTGCTTTTGCTGCCTACCTGTGCCTTTCATAATTATCTGTGCCTATTTCGCTGGCTCTCTTTCTTCCGTCCAGTGTGTGTGCCTGTGTCCCTCGTTTTTGTCATCTGGCAATTCCTACCCCATTCGCCCATGCGTAAGACAAGATCAGTTCTTCAGTTTTGATTAACAAGATTTCTATTTTATTCTATCTTTATATCTTTCTATGTGTCCACTACAAACAACACCATCGATTATGTGTAGAAAGTTACGTGTGAACGTCGTGGCTTTTGTTTAATTGTTTTGAACGGAAAAGAACTTTGGCAACGTTAAAACCAACCTATAAGATACATAAGAACACCAGCAACAACAACGGCAACAGTGTAAAAAATTCTAAAAGTGCGCATCCCCTTAAGAAAAAAAAAAAACAACAACAACACACAAGTTAATTTATTTTGCACACCGGGTTAAGGAAAAAGCGGCAAGATTACGTCAATTATTGAAAACCTACCCGGCGCCATAGCTCACAACCACAACCAGAATAACATCATGGAGGAAGACGAGAGGGGCAAACTGTTTGTGGGCGGCCTATCCTGGGAGACGACGCAGGAGAATTTGTCTCGCTACTTCTGCCGCTTCGGCGACATCATCGACTGCGTGGTGATGAAGAACAACGAGAGCGGCAGGTCGCGTGGCTTCGGCTTTGTCACCTTCGCCGATCCAACCAACGTCAACCATGTGCTGCAGAACGGACCGCACACGCTGGACGGCCGCACCATTGACCCAAAGCCTTGCAATCCGCGCACGCTGCAGAAACCGAAGAAGGGCGGTGGCTACAAGGTCTTCCTTGGTGGGTTGCCTTCGAATGTCACCGAGACGGATCTGCGCACCTTCTTTGGGCGCTACGGCAAGGTCACCGAGGTGGTAATCATGTACGACCAGGAGAAGAAGAAGTCGCGCGGTTTCGGGTTCCTCTCCTTTGAGGAGGAATCGTCCGTGGAGCATGTGACCAACGAGCGCTACATTAATTTGAATGGCAAGCAGGTGCGTGAACGCAGATCGGGTAACCCGTCTTGTGAATTGCTTATTATAAATCCTTCAGTTTTTGATTTCTTAAATATTGAGTACCTGTATTACCCATGTTTTACATGAATCTTGGGGTTTTTGGTTAATATCGTTTTTTAATAGCTAAATTTTCCACTCGAAATAGCCAATAATAAAGTTTGTTTTTTATTCTCTCCTGACAGGTTGAGATTAAGAAGGCCGAGCCTCGTGACGGATCTGGCGGGCAGAACTCCAACAACAGTACTGTGGGCGGCGCCTATGGCAAGTTGGGCAACGAATGCAGCCACTGGGGACCGCACCATGCTCCGATCAACATGATGCAGGGCCAGAACGGTCAGATGGGCGGACCACCGCTCAACATGCCCATTGGGGCGCCGAATATGATGCCAGGCTACCAGGGCTGGGGAACGTCTCCGCAGCAGCAGCAGTACGGCTACGGAAACAGCGGACCCGGCTCATACCAGGGCTGGGGTGCACCACCCGGTCCCCAGGGACCTCCGCCTCAGTGGTCGAACTATGCCGGACCGCAACAGACGCAGGGCTATGGTGGCTACGACATGTACAACTCCACGTCGACCGGTGCACCCTCGGGACCATCGGGCGGCGGTAGCTGGAACTCGTGGAACATGCCTCCCAACTCGGCTGGACCCACTGGAGCACCGGGAGCTGGAGCAGGCACTGCTACGGACATGTACTCGAGGGCCCAGACTTGGGCAGCGGGCGGTCCATCGACCACCGGACCTGTTGGCGGCATGCCACGCACTGGGCCTGGTAACTCGGCCTCAAAGTCTGGTTCCGAGTACGACTATGGCGGCTATGGTTCCGGCTACGACTATGACTATAGCAACTACGTGAAGCAGGAGGGCGCCTCCAATTATGGAGCTGGACCGCGGTCAGCGTATGGCAACGATAGTTCCACGCAGCCGCCCTACGCCACTTCGCAGGCTGTCTAAGGAGGCGGTTGTCATTGGGAGAAGGAGGAGGATGCTGTGGAGAAGGCGAAGGAGTAGGAGTTGGAACCGGAGTAGCAGAGCAGAATGATGTCGCCGTCGGTGGCGAATGATGAAGACAGAAAAGATGGTGGTAATTGTAAGCTAAAGCGTCGTCTGTTCGTTTTTATTTCAGATCAGATCAGTTGTTGAAATTAATATTAAAAACTCTTGTACAACTATTATTTAAAGCGAAACCAATTTAACAACACGAATGAATACCTAGCGACAAGTCAGATTCATAGATATATATACATGTATGTTCTATATAGCAATGAGTATGTAATAATAGGCAAAAACATCAGCACACAACACCAACAAAAACCATTATTCAGACAAGGAACCCAATTTATTTCATGCGCCCCCCCTCCCACATACACAAACACCATACAAACACCTACCTAAACACACCTGTCAGCCAAGCAACTAACAAGAACTACTACACCCAACTGTACTAAAACTAAACCCGTAGGCTCATACGATACACAAGGCAGTAACAACAAAATAGAAAGTGAAGATTTAAACGTAATGATTTAAAAGTATAAAGTTTAGCTAATTAGACCCAGGAGAAGATCAAAATAAAAGAGTGGGAGTGCGAGGAGAACCAACACAACAAGAACCACACAACCAAGAAAATTAGAACTTATATAATTTTATTAAACAACAAAAAGTACACAAGTAAAGAAAGATCGATTCCCCTTAATTACTAAAATTAGTAAATATACAAATTCGAAATTGTACATTTTAAAGCAAAAATCCGAGGCCGACGTTCCTCCGACCTCCGCCATACTGATTCCGCCTTTCTATCAGCGAGTCTGTGGCGACAAGGTTTAAAAAGTGTTTGGAATCGCCCGGTAAAATGATAATAATGGGGGGGTTCCGCGAACCCAACGCTTGCCTTAGCTTTCGACTCACTGACCGAAGACAACAGGCTGCCTTTTTGTGGGAATCTAGTTGCGGCGATTGGTGCGGGAGGTGGGAGTAGGAGTAGGAAGAGTGGGAATGTGATGGTTGGAGTAGGGCGGAGGGACTGCTGGCATGGGAAAGATTATACGTTACAAAATTAAAAATTTACCATTTAAAGTAAACAAAACGAAAAAACTAGCTAAAAGTTAAACTACATATATAAAGAAACCTAATTGATAAGCGTACGTCGTCGTTTACATCTAAGCGAAAGTTGAACTTGAAACTAGAATTATATAGTGCGTTGGATTTATTATTTAAAGTTAAAGAGAGCGAGCAGTGAGGATGATAAAAAGAAGCCAAGCAGCATACTGATGATGATAATGATTGATTATAATGGATACGGAAACCAGCAAAAACCACAAAAAATACGAAACACACTCTTAACAAGTAAACATAAAACTATATACATACTTATATACAATATATATATATATATTTAACGAGTATATACAACAAAGGAAACAAAAACGACAAAAAGAGTAAAAAAAGAGCAAAAGGAAACGTACATTTAAAGCTACAGTTAAAGTAAAACATAAAGAGTAAAAGTAAAAGATAACAAGTAATCAGGGGAAGCAGGCCGAGAGAATATGACAGGAAGTTATACAAGATACGATGCTTAGAGTTGCGTTGCACATTTATCTTTCAAACTTTCATCGTTTGCCAAGCAGACGGAAGCAACAACAGCAGGAACAACAAATCTAGCGCGACAGCCAACATCAGTCAAGAACAACTAGAACAAAATTAACATCAACACGCACACCCTACACCCACACCTAACCCCACATTCGATAGACAACAACTACAATCAGAAAGAACCACAGATCAGAAGCGCGATTGACAGACAGACAGACAGGAAGGAGAAAAGGATAAGAATTGCAAAAAAATAAGAGCAAGCAGCAGAAAAACTTTAATTGATTATAAATATAACATATATATTATATATCTTTAATTACTTATACAATATTTACTCTTAACTACTCTGCGCGCTCACCAAAAACAAAAACAAAAAACGAGCGTGCACTGTGTGTAAAACATGATGAAAGTAAACTATTTTAATGATGATTATATATGATTGCGATTTTACAATTTATTATTACAAAAAGATGAAAAAAAAACAACAAAAAACAAAATGAGAAACATACATATTATATGCTAATACATTTACCATACACACATATATATTATAAAAACAAATATGAAGTAATTTTTTCTATTAAAATACCATACACTAATTTTTAATTTGTTTATTTTTACAACAAATCAATTTACAATACATACATTTAATTACAATATACAATAACAATACTTTACTTTACTTTATTTTCGGTGATTTATTGCTTAGTGTTCTTCGTATAATTTTTACTCTACAAAACAAATAATCCTAAAGATACAAATTCCTAATTTAATTTCGTTTAAATTACACTACAAATATGCTTACATTTTATATGACTAATTATTATACAATTTTTTAGAAAAAAAAAACAAAACAAACAAACAAACGCAAAACAAAGCAAGTAAAAATGAGTAAAGTAAAACGTGTGTGAAAAGCAACGTTTCGATTTTTGAAAAAAAAAAACTGATTCTTTTTCGTAAATCTGTATCTGTACCACCACCAGTCTGTAACTGTATATGTGAGCGTGACTGTATGTGATTCTATGCGTCCGTTTTTGGCTAGTGTTGTCCTCGAAATTATCAAGATCATCCGGGAGGCGGGTGGTGTGAGAAGAGAGGACTTGGAGAAATAAGGGAGGAACCGATGGATCAACGGGTCATAACTGATATAACTGCTGAGGAGCTCTAAGATATATCTGTGTTTCTGCCACATCACCTGCCACCTCTTTTACAGAGAAGCTCATTGCGTCGTGGAGAGATCATCGCGACACCATTTATGATCTGCTGAGCGGTAGAAACATAAAATAAATAAGAACCAGGGCGGCAATTTTTAACAAATTGCAAGAAAGCAAATCAACCTGATGTAATTTAATAAGATAAAATTGATTATTTTCTCATTATTATGGGGCTAACATTTATAATTTTTCCGTTTTGTTTCATTCTGAAACATAAGTTGGCACATAACTACCACGTACTAAATTGAAGTTTAAAGTAAAGTTAAAATAAAGTAATTCGAGACTTGTAATTATTTAGAAGACATAACACACTGACTGTTAATTGTAAAACAAGTTCATTTCGAAATCGTTTATTTACCAAATTATAATACAGTAAATCTTTTTTGAACTAACCTAAACGTAAAAACCTATTAAAAATTAAAAAAAAAATACATACAATATATGTGCATCGTAAACGTAATAAACAAACAAAATATATATATATGAATTACACTACTACATACAACTATTATATACTATATACATATAATTATAACATATAACGATTTAACGGTAAAATAAATTTAAATATTGTATTAAACAAAGTGTTGCACTTTCAACAAGCTTAAACCGAGACGTCGATGAAAACAAGAACATTTAAAATTTAAGTGTACACACACATCACCACACACTTACACCCTGAGAACTGTTGTAAGAAAAAGTCAAAGAAAGTGCCGCGGAGATCGGGGAGCACCTATGGAGTGACAACTAAAAAATCAGATCCTTTCTTTTGTTTTTTGGTTACCAATTGATGTCATCTTGTGTATATGGCTTTTGTTTCTTCATTTGTCGGTTCCATCGGCCAATTGATCGGCAGCTATCGGATAGCTGTGAGTTGTGTATCGGTACTCATTTGATTTACATTCTCGACAGCTCATCAATCGTTTGCGTTTGCCTTTTTATTTTTGAGTTGAGTTTTATCAGATTGGATATCTGCTTACGGAATAAAGAAAACAATAATCTAAGGGTTACATGTATTATTTAAAATAACTGATAAGCTAACCATACGAACGATCGAAGCGCCAAATGCAAGCCCAAAAACCAATGAAGAGAGTGCGTTGTTGTAAACATATTGTATAGCTCTACATATAGCTCTAGGAGAAACGAGAGAGAAAGGGATATAAAAAAAGTTTATACTTATCAAAGCTTTTCCGGTCTATATAGTTCTTACAATTAAGTTCTCTCGAATTTGTTTACGAAAAAATCGAATTGGAAATGTCGACTGGTTACCCATATATGTAGTTAAGCTAAGAACAACTGACACACTCGGATCCTTTTTCTAACTATATGCTAGAATACTAGAATTTTAAATGCGTTTCTTTCACCCCGAACCCCATTTCTAGCCCCCTCCTCATCATGAGAGTTGTTGTTTTTATGCAAAGGAAAAAGAGTACTCTTAGCCATTAAAGACTAGAATGATTTGAAATAAGATGAGATTTAACAGAGATATCTAAGCTAAATTCCTAAGACAAAACGATTCCACCTAAGACACCTTTTTGTAATGACAAAATTTTTATAGGGCCATTGCGGCGGAGTGTTGGAACAACAACATAATAAATAAACGATAATGAGAAACAATAAGATTAAAGATCAAGTGGCATGTATTTATACTTATTATGTCTTTTCTGATTTATTCATTTACTTTTCTTTGTTTGCAAAAATATTAGCGATAGGTTCCCATTGTGTTTGTGTAGAAAATGTCAAATCAAGTTTAATCAATTATTGTTAACGCCTGCAAGTTAAACGACAAATTACATATTATATTGAACGAACGCAGCAACATCCATTTTTGAGCCCGACTTTCGTATGTTCGTTATTAAGTAAACCAAATTCGAATAGAGGTCTGTATTGATGTATATGGTAATTTTAAAAATGTAACAAAGGCAGAGGATATAGTGAACCAAAACTTATTTGTATGTAGTTAATAATAAAACACTATCATTAAATACAAAATAGACAAAAATACGGAAAAACACAGAAAAAAAGAGGAAAAATATGCAAAAATAACCAACAAAAAACAAAATTGAGACTGTAAATGAAAGGCAACAACATAATGATGAAGCTGTTTAGGTCGAGGCGAAGAAGTTGGCTTAAAACACACGATACTATACAACTCTCGTAACTCGAACAAAACACTGATGAATAAATAGGCTACCAGCATAAGTTCGTATAAGGATTTCGTTTCAACCGAAAATGGTAATCAACTTGACTTTTATTTCAGTTTCTTGTCCCTAGCTTATTCTCTGTACATTGTGGCAAGTACTATGTATGTAGTATTCGTTTGAACCCCAGATTTTATTTTGAGATAAGTGTAAACTGAACACTAAGTATTCAATATCAACTACCAAACAAAAGCCGCGCAAGAATAACGAAACCGAATCTAAAAGATAAAGATTTAAGCATTTTGTAAGCCAAACAAAAAACTTTCGATGAATTTGAATTTTTTACCGAAACGACGAAACTAAGGAACTGGAATCTTAAACTGATACTAAAAGCGATGTTAGATAACTAACAAAAAACACATAGAAACCTCCTACACCTGCATATACATACATACATATAGGACTTACTTGTAAACCAGATTGTAACGATTTTAGGCATATAAGTGTTGCAACTTGGAAACCCGAGTAGAAGGCCAAGTATTGTCCCCTTTCAGGCATTCAATTTTTTTGTTTTAAAAAAAAATAATTTCACAGACTTTTCTACGAGTACTTTTAGATCGATTGAGTTAGTGAGCGAGGTAAATAGGGGTTTAACATTAGCAGCTGAGTTCAAGGTTCAGAGTTGGGAGGATACCGTGGTACAGTGCTTAAGAATTAACATTGAGGACAGGATTTACTTAACTTAACTTAACTAAACAAAACATAGATACAAGGACATACATGCAAGAGAAAAAGAGTAAAACAAAACAAGGAACAAGAAAAACTTGAATGGGAAATAACATACATGGAGCGTTGCAAGATTTTAGTTTACGGTAAACTTAAAGAAATTTTTTACAATGTATTTATACATACCTAAATTTAAATTTTAAATTAATTCTTTAATGTAATACGAACACAGTGCCTAAGTAATATCAAAACAAAAATCGAAAATAAAATGAAAATAAGGATTTACATAAAACAAACAAAACGAGATTAAGAAGCGCAAGTAAGTACATTGTTACTAAAATGGAATAATAATCGAACAACTTTTAAGACAGCAGAGTAACATTCAAGCGACAGAAATTCAAACAGGATACAAATAAGCCAATAAACAAAACCATTTGCATACCAATTTATAAGAAACTCATGCAAAAATAAAAAACAAAAAACACTCTAATAAGAACAAGGAGGAGGAAAAACGGAAGCTGAAAACTGGGAAAACTGAACAGAAATAATCCCAAAAAAATCGTATTAAATTGTATAAATGTTATTCAAGCAAATATGAATCGCAAAAAAATGAATACACTACTGGATTGCCGTACAACCTACATTTATCCTCCAATTCCTTCCTCGACACCCCTACAGGGCTACCAAATTACTTGATATTACTTATCTGAACATGCCACGTACTTGAAATGACATCAAATTGCAACACACCAAACATGTTTGTTTCCATATTGGATTGATTTATTATTTAGAATGAATGGTTAAAAGAAAACCCCAAAACAATTGTTCTCCAAATTACATTTTTCTTATGTTCAATTCACATTAAAAAGAAATACATTCAAATCCAAAAAATAAGGAACAACAAAGAAATTACACATTTTGAAATTATGTTAAAGAAACGAAAAATTAATGTAGTGTGTAAAAAAAAAGAAAAACAAACAAAACATGGAAGTAAAACAAGTTTTAAGCAAAACAAAAAATACTTTGAATATATACATAAATTGCAAGTAAATAGAATAAATGTCACTCACTCTTTTTATTTAACTTTTGTATTTGATCGATCATTCCTGGGATTTATACGTGCTATAGGTCGGTTGACACAAAGAGCAGGTTTGACAGCAACAAAAAAATGTTGTTTGAAAAAAATTTTAGGCGTTACGCATCTTATTCATTATAAGCTGTTGTTCTTCTTACGGACGTATCAAAACAAGGAAGACTTTCAGGTATCTGAGTAATACCCGGCTCCGTTCCGTATAAAATTTTAAACTCCTTGCTAAAGTGATATATTTGAACGTGAGGATATATAAACAATTTACAACAATATACCACATTAATTACCTCGCCGTTTACAGGACCAAAAGATTACGGGGGGGAGACCAAAATAAACAGCAAAGAAAAGACATTTGAATTCTCTACGAGGTTTTTTGAAGTTTTTGAAATTATTGTCAGAAAGATTAGTACATTTTTAGAATTTGAAGAATGCTGGAACTCGTGATGCTTTTCCTTCTCAGTTCTGTGTCCTTTTTCGTTGCGCAGCTGGAGAGACCAACCACAGTTTGGGGACTCATAGATGCTGCACGTCCAATCGTAATGGCCTTACTATCCGCTGGAATTATTTACAAAAACGTTTGTGTCTCTAATTTGGATGGCCCTAATAAATTTCCGATTTTATAGAAATAGAGAAAAAGAAGGAAGACGGCAATAGGAGTTACTTCAAATAGAGATGACTTTATTTCGGCTGAGAGAGCGTTTAAATTAAAAATGTAGTAAAATATTTGAAGCAACGAATATGATGATGTCATTGCGCATGGGTACAAATTGTGAGGATTAAACAAACGCCTACATCTACAAATTAGAATGAATCCTAAGAGATTTAAATGACTACTTGGCTATGCGTCGTCTTGTGGTTGGTGTGGTGGGTACTCCTCCGCCGCTCGGTGGTTTTGGGATCTATAAAGAGGATTTCAAATAAATTATCAAATTCGGAAAGACCAAAGTATAGCTATTGCTCACAGAACGTATTGGTCTCGGTGTGAGAGAGTTGGCAGGTGGTGGCTCGCGAGGCTGTGGTCCATCCGGATGTCCCACGACCGTAACGGCCACGGGTCTCTGCTCGGATCCAGCTCGTTCCATGCTCTCGCTACGCGAATTAGAGCCTGAGCGCTTGAACATCCCGGAAAGTCGGCCGCGTAGGTCCTTCTTGCTCGACCTCAAGTCACTTGCAACGCTGATATCTGAATCAGATCCTTGAATCTATATAAGGTAAGCATTTTCAGTTAAACTGTACATGTCAGACTTGCGTAAGCTTCTTCTCCTTACTGATATTTCACTCTCGGAATTGCGACTGCTCTTGGTCAGGCTGCGCAGCTTGCCCATAATGCCCTTTTTCTTTTTGCGAGGTCCCCGGGGTATATCGCTTTGAGTAGATCCTCCAGATAGACGCGAATCGAGTCGTGAATCCAAGCTGGAATCTCGGACCAGGCCGCCTAGCTCCGAGTCAATAGATTGCATTGAAGACACACTGCCATCGTCCTGGCGCCAAATGTTCTGAAAAGGCGGGAGAAAATTAAGTCGTTGTTAAATCAACCCAATCTAGAATGTATCTCACCTGGTCCCTCTGTATGGAGTGATCCAACGATAGGCTCTTTCGAATTAAGCTGCCATTATTGGACGAATTCCGGGACACGCGACTCCCGCCGCGCTGTGAGCCCGCTGCACTGGCCACGGAGCTAGTGCTGCCGTGGTGATCATTCTCCTGCGAGGCAGCTCGTCGCAAATTTCCGCGTCGAATTCGGCTCCGCTCCTGTTCGTCTTCGTTTAGCCTCTGGAACTTGCGCAACTCCTCGGACGCCTCAGCCAATCGCGCCAGGACACTGGTAATTTGTGAGCTGCTAAGCGTGGGCGAAGGTGATCGACTGCGTCGCACATCCGGCTGTTCGGGACGCAGGTTCTTATCGTAGCCGCTGCGCGTGGATCCGCCGCTGCCCACCATTTTAAGGTCAGGTGCGATCTTCACCAGTTCGTCAACGGTCTGTAAAAGAGCCCCCACCTTGCGGTCGCCCCCATCCGCCTCCATGCGTCGCTTGATCAGTTCCTTTTCGTAGCGTTCACGCTGAAAGAGAAAACGATTAGTGAAAGGTATATTTTAATCATCCCACTGATCTCCTCACCTCGCGTCTTAATTTTTCATTGGAGGTTCGCAGCTTGGCATGGACATCGCGCAGTTCCAACAGATCGCACTGAAGCTCAGCAATCTTTTTGCGTCCCTCCTCCATTTCCTCCTCGCTGGCTCTCTTGATTTGGTCCAGCTTTCGCTTAGACTCCAGTCGCTCCTTGTCCCGCTCGCGTTCCACTTCAAAGAGGGTCTGGCGCAAGTCTCGGGCCAGTGTGGAGGTCTCCTGCAGCAGACGCTGCTGGTCCTCCCGCTCCTTCTGCCAGGACAACTCCAACTTGGTCTTCATGCCCGGCAACTTGGTGCTGCCCGATCCGATGACGCGTTCCTCTTCGAACTCGTTGAGCTTTGATTGCATCTCGGAAATTTTGATCTCGTTGGCACTGCGCTCGGAGACGAGTTCGGTCTTGATCTTGCTGGACTCTAGTCGGGACTCGACCAACTGATCCTCCAGATGACCAATCTACAAATCGAACGAAAAATAATTTTGGAATTATCGACGGTATGTTGCGAACTCACCTGCTGCTCCAAGTAGGCGATCTTGCTCTTGTCGTCGTCATCGCTACTGTGCATGGAGCCACGACTTTGTCTGCCCGTGTTGTTGGCCTTTAAATCCCCGATCTTCTTCTGCGCCACTTCCAGCATTTGCTTAAAGGCATCGCGATCTTTCTTAAAGCGTTCACATTGGCGCTATTTCAGAATATCATTGTGATAAATAGGTTTCCTTGGGGAGTCTACTGATTCTTGGTTACCTGCATTGAGTTCAGTTCTCCGCTGAGGTTTTTCACCTGCTGCTCGTAGCGCAGTCGAGTGGTAGCCACCTCGGACTTCATCTGAAGCTCTGTGTTTTGTAATCTAAGTTGGGAGGATAATCGTATAATATAATATAAAAGTAGGAAAAATCGGATAGAGGGTAGTCATTTAATAACCTAATGAACAATATTACCATACTTATTTTATTATCATCGAGTGTTTCAGAATTTTTTCATTGTACTCATTAAATATCAAACTTCAGTCACTCTGAACAATATATTAAAACTTCGATATTCCTCCAAGAACTACAACTAGCAAGGATCTAATTCTAGTTGTACTATTATAGTTGTAACTCTACTTACTGTTCCTTGAGCTCCCTGATCTCTGCATCTCGTCTCGCTCCATGGCCGTTCAGCGATAGCTGAGCCTGCTCAATACGGTTGTAATCGCTCAATTTGCCGTTGAGATCGTCGTTATCCTTACGGAGCTGGAAGACCAGGTCGATGTTCATCTCGTTCTCTCGGCGCAGCCGCTCATACTCGTGCTCCTTCTCCGACAGCTTGTTCTTGAGAACTGTGCGCTCGTATTCGCCCCCATTGCCATTGGAACTCTTGAGTGCCTTGGCCTGCAGGTCGGCGATCTTCTTCTGGGCTTCGCTTAATTTACGTGCCATGTCGGTCCGCTCGATTCGGATGGTGTCCATTTCGGAGACCTTCTGCCTGTTGGCGTTCAGCTCGGCCTGGAGGCTCTGCTTCTCAGTGGTAAGTTGGGCCCGCATCAGGATAGTTTCCTCAGAGAGTTTCTCCCAGAGATTGTTGAGGTCCTCGTATCGCTTTTGCTCCGAGCTTAGAGAGGATTGGACCTCCTCCACTTGCTTCTTGAGATCCTGCACCTGCTTGCTGTCCGACTTGCTGGCCTTGGCCTTGAGATCCTTGATATCCTTCTCCAAGCCGGACTTGCTCTTCTCGGCTGCCTTCTTGGCACTGAGTAGATCGGCGTCCAGTTGGGTGATCTTGGCCTCCAGCTTCTCCTTCTCCTTGCCTTGCTTTTCCAAGTCCTTCTCAAGGCCCAATAGCCGCTCCTTCTCCCGCTTGCTCTGCACCTCCAAGCTGGACTTGTTTACCTCGGTCTGCTTTAATTGAGCGTCCTGCTTTTTGAACTTTTCCTCCAAATCCTTGAGCTTAGAGTTTAGTTTCTTGGCGTCCTCATCACTGCGCTTGAGCTTCTGTTCCAGTTCGCTGACCTTGCTGCTTGTGCCATTGAGAAGTTTCAAACGCTGGACGTCACCCTCGGCCAGGGCCAGCTTCTGTTTATATTTCTGCACCTCCTCCTCGAGACTGCCTTTGGCCGTTTGAAGCACCTTGAGCTGATCAGTTCCACTGGAGCTGATCATAACCCGCATCTCGCTGATCTCGTCCTCCAGCTCCTCCACCCATTTCTTGAGATGACTCTTGGGCGTCAGATCGTTTACTCTTTTGGCGGTGCGAGCGGGCAGCTTGGCATCTGCTTCCAACTGCATCCGCTTGAGCCGGGCAGTCAGCTCATCCCTTTCCCGCTGGGCCACTGCCAAAGATTCCTTCATCTTCGAGTCCACCTCGCCGTTCTTTTCGCCGGCCTTGCGCAGCGCCAGAAGGCGCTTATTCTCCTTGACCAACTTGTCGTTCTCGGTTTCAAGTGTGCTCAATCTGCCGAGCTGGTCCTTCAGAGACTCCGCCGCCTGCTCCTTCTCCTTCAGCGTCTTTCGCAGAAGCCCCAGCTCCTCGTTAAGGGTTTTCAGTTTCTTTTCGGCTGCACTCGAGGACGTTCCAAAACTGATCAGAGAGCTCTTACTGCCACTTGAGCTGGAATTGTCCTGTCGCAACTTTGTCTGAAGTTCGCGTACATATTTCTTGGACTCGGCGTTCTCCTTCTCTAGATCCTCAACCTTGAGGCGTAGTATGGAGGCCTCCTGCTCGTTCAGCTCCAGTAGAATTCTCAGCTCGGCTGGATCATCCTCGTCGGAGATTCCCTCGTCGCGATCGGCCTGGACCTCGGGTGCGAGGCGGTGAGGGTGCGGAGTGGGACTCAGCTTACGACCTGGGAAATCGGTAAAAAAATTAATTTGCAGTTATCACAGGTGCCACAGAAATTTGTGGAGTGCAAGTTAGGTTAGTTAATTATCAACCAAATGAGAAAACGTTGGATACTACGGGTTTGTTTTAATTAGTTACTATTGTTAATCAAAATGAGCAGCCTCAAAAAAATGGCAAATTACTGTATCATTTCTTTCATTAATAAGCGCATGGAAAATTACGTTAGTTGGTTAAAAGAGTATATTGTCCTCAGATAATGAAGAGAGAAAACAGTGAGTCACTCTAGTTTATAAGAACAGTCTTTAATGAATGACAATTAAAATCCACGGTTCCCATATTACGCATAAAGTTCCACTTAACTGGCTGACATAATATTGTATTAATCATTTCTCAGATGAAAATTTAACCGTGGACTTATTATTTATATGAAATATGTTGCCTAAAAACTAGGGTTAAGGGTACTTATTAAGTGCCGTTTTGTTCGTACTTCTTGAGCGCGTTGCCATTTTTTTCAACTGCATCATCAACGACTCATTTTCATCCTCGAAACGAGTCACCTTTTTCCTCAAGTGTTCAGCCTGAAACACACAAAAACTTGATATATTACAACTGAGAATAGGAACGAGCAAGAGGCAGTAGTAAAGATCAAAGATCGTGTTCGAGGATAAAAATAGTATTGCTACGATTCGAACAAGTACTGGTTCTACGAGTGATTGCTACACAGAAAGAATGTACAGATCCTCGACGATTGAGGTTCTTGGTACCTGCTCCACTCAGAAAGACATGCGAAATGGCGCTGGGAAAGAGCAGAGAGCGATTGGCTTGACCAACTCTCGAGTGCGACGATGATGACGATGGAAAAAGCCCCATAAATGGCGATGGTGTAATCTCTCGTTCGAGTTCAGTTTGGGTTGCACCCTCTTTTAAGGTCGCCCAGTTATCCGTACAGGTGGCCACATCACTCTGTACCATGGCAACGGTTTGAGTGCCTCGAGGGAAAGCCACTAATTCAGGGTGCATCTCGGTGAAGGTCTGAGTGCCACAACTGAATCTAGCCCGCTTTCGCTCTCGACCGCGATCCCTCAGTCGCTGAAGCTTCGTGTGGAATGCAGTATAGTACAAATTAATCGGGTGGGTATTCTGGGTAAGGGCTTCTTTACCTCCTCTTCGGCAAATTTTAGCTGGTCCTTAAGGTCCGTTTCCCGCTCAATGGAGTCCTGCAGCTCGCGCTGCAAGTGCTGCGGGTCCTCCTGCGAGCCTCCGCGTGTGAGGGACTCTCTGGTGATCTTGGCATCCGCCGATGTGGACTTGCCCAGAACTCCCAGCATGGGTGCTTTCTTTTTTCCAGGGTTTCGCAACTCTTCGGCCTCAGTCTGTTTAGGAAATAATTATATTAAAATAATAAAAAGATGCATAGATATGACAGACCTGTAACTTCCTGGTGAGCTCACTAGAGAATCGCAGCTCCTCCTCTAATTTTTTTACCTTCGCACTCAGTTCGGCGTTGAAGGAGCTTTGCCGCTCCTGCTCCAGCGTCTCAATTTTGCGGTCGCTTTTCTTTAGCTTAAAGCTGAGGATGCGACAGTTCTTGGTGGCCTTCTCAAGGTCCTTCTGCAGGCTGGTTTTTGCCTTGACCTCGTCATCGCGAAACGTGTCCTGCACTTCGTCCATCTCGGCCTGCAGATTGAGTATCTCCCGCTTGGAAGATTGGTTCTCCTCCATCAGCTCCTCACATATCTGCTCGGCGGCCTGCAGTTTCCGCCTGAGCTCGGACTCGCTGCCCTTGTTCTCCAGCTCTTTCATCCGAAGGTTCAGCTTGCGCTTATCATCGCTGACTCGGTCCAGCTGCTCTTTCATTTCGTTTAGCTTTTGCTGGAGATTCAGGGCCTCAGATGCAGCCGTCCGGTTGGTGGTGGTATCCATGGAGGCCAGGCGCCGCAGCAGGATATCGCTTTTGTCCCGCTCTGCTCTCTCCGCCCGGATTTTCATTGCATCCAACTCCGTTCGCAGTAATTTCATTTGGTCCTGCATGGTCTGGGAATCTTGGGACTTGGCTGGTGTGCTGGGGGTGGTTGTGTGGTTGGAGGAGGTGTGTGATGAAGATGGAGCGGGGATGGCTTGTCTTTTAATTTCCTTGCTGGCCACGGCAGCATCTGGTTCCTTCCGACGTACCGAAGCGGAACTTGACGACGAAGCGGCCTTCACTTCGCTGGTGCCTGAGGTGGAGGTCTTTAGGCTGCTGCTTGTCCCACTGCTGTTGGCCGCTGTCGTCGTCGTGGTTGCAGCCACCGCCACTTTCTTTGGCGGCAGCGCTGCACGTTTCAGCTCAGCTTGGGGAGCCTGGTTTAACGAAGTTCCTGACTTACTGCGCTCTGGTCGATCTGGAACCGCTGGTGCAGTGGCTGCTGTGGACTCGGTTTCCCTGTAAAAAATGTTTTTTTCAATGTCATTTTTAATTAAGTAGTTAATCCAGTAGTACTAAATTAAAATTTTTATTGGCGATATTTTTTTTTACAGCTTTTACTGAAATTTAGTCTTGTTTTTTTATATACTTGTATACATATTTTAAAATTGGCATTGCATTTTTACTCACTCATCTCTCCGCGGAACGGATCGCTCGCGACTGTTTTCTCGGGAGTTCAGACTGCGTTGCTTCTTGAGGAGGTTCATTTTTCGGACACGCTCGGCTAGACTGTCTGTCGACAGAATGACTAACTCATCTGGAATACTTGAAGTTTTACTGGGTGAGGATGTTACACGGGTTGACGGTGTTAGAGCGTGTTCCACCTATGAATGATCAATAAAATAGTTTTAGTTAGGAATATATACTCATAATATGTAGGTACATATATAAAAAAAATATATTTGAACTTATTCGTTCATTGATTCATTTATGTCTATGAACGAGTAACGGTTGACCAAGTAAACCTTTAATTACCTCTTTAATGTCCAAGGCAGTTGTGTGACGTCGCGGCGGCACTGGCAGCTTGACCGTTACGGCAACATTGTGATCCTCGGCTACGGTTGCTCGGCTAGTGACCGCAGGCTGCGGACGGCGCCCGGCATCGTCCGGCTCGTCGATGTCTGGCGTGGAGGCCCAGGACTGCGGACGCTTCCTCAGCTCTACATTGAAGTGGACAACTGGGTTCAGTAAGGGCATCAGGTGCCAGACATGCAGGTGCATTGCAAGTTGCAGGTTGCAATTAGCGTTGAAGTACAGAAGTACACACACATACGGACGTCGTGGTGTGAGAGTAAAACAAACGAGCGAGAGCGAGAGCACAGTACAGATCACGCGGTACATTGGCAGCAGTTAACATTAACGGTTCATTTAATGCAGATATTAGTGTGAAGATAGAGAGAAAGACAGACGGCACAGTTGTTTTGGGTTGGTTTTGTGCAAGCGCAGAGTGAGAGTGAGAGAGATATGTAGGCAAACACAGTAATTAATAATTTTAAATGTTCTTTTTGCAACTTACATAAAACACTAAACTCTTGGATACAAATTTCTCAATGTTTTAAAGGCTTTCGTGCGTATGTATGCATATATGTGCATTTGGGTCCTGTTTTATTTTTAGGTAATTGCAAGATTCAAGTGATCCGCACTCCAATTTGTGCGATTATAGAGGCCATATTTTAATGCACCTAATTTTAAAAGTTTGTGCCTCTTAAAATGGTTACAAGTTTCTTCTAAATGACTCGATTTTATTCGTTTTAAAGTACATAGTATGTATGTTAAATTAAAATATATATGCCGTTATTGGTAATTGCATATTTCCTTTGGAATTTTCTCCTAGCAGTCTTCAAGTTAATAAAGCAAACATCAAAGCATAATGCCCCTTTTTAACAGTTCTTATTAAAACAAAACATGGCTTATTTATGACTTTTTCCATAAAAACAAGAAAACTTGCGTTTACGAGACTTTGCATTCAAAAGTTTCGAATCCTTATTATAAGTCATTGGCCTGCGCATTGAGAAATCATTACCAAATAAGTATGAAAATAAAATAATATTATTAATGGAGGTTATAAAAGAGACTACTGATGACACTTTTTAACAAAAACATTATAAAAACGTGTATAAATTAATCTAAATACCTAACTATTTACTAATGCTAAGATTATGCTTTTATTGGAGTATACCAATAGGTTTTTAAATGCCTAACCTATTGTAAGCACTCAAGACATAAAATAAAGTGTTTGATTTAGTTTTAAGCTTTTTTTTTACTAAACGAAGGTACAAAATAATAACAAGAACGGAAGGCTAGCATCGGGTACCGAAGCTCATATACCCTTGTAGATACATACATTATATTATGAACTTTAATCTTCTGAATGTCTTTTTAGGTCTAATAAAGAATAAGTAAGTAAGCGATTGAACAGACAGACGACGGAGAGACTGATATCTGATAATAATGAAGAATATATGTATGTACATTCTATTTTTCCACTTGATCTGAAAACTACAAGGGCAAAGACAATTGATTCTAATGAAATTTAAAAACTTTTAACGTTTTGCATGGTTTGTTTTGGATTTGTTTAAATTCACACCTATGTCATTGCCGTTGGTTATATTTGCGCTGGTAAGATTCTGCGTTGATGTCCACGTCCGGGAGGTGGGTCTAAGAGGAGAGATTCATTGCAATTCAGGTTTCCGAGCAATATTAGCTAACCACTTACCGCGAATTCTGGGCATCGGATAGATTGGGGGAGGAGGCGGCCACCTCTTCGCCGGCCCTGCGGGCTCCATGCTCTTTGTAATCCCTAAAGCAACGTTTACATCGCGTTGGATACCGAGTTTGTGGATGAAAGCCAAGGGGGCACAGCTGATCGCCTTTCAGCGATGGATATAGATGATGCATCTGTTTTCGTACAACTTAGCAGCTTTTCGTTTTCTAAAATAAGATATTCAGATAGTATCATAAAAAATATTAGTATATTTATTGGCACAATGAAAAAATTTTTACGTTAATTTTTGTAAAATAGATATTTGGCGTTGGATTAATCTTTCGTTTTTTTGTGTGGTTGTATAGTAATTTGATCGTTTTATCTATTATTTGCACGAACAATATTCCCAATTGACCGGTTCTGTACAAAACAGCGGAATTTCTGGCAATAATCCAAGTCAACAAAAGAATGTTGTACACTTGTACATACCTTTGTATATCAAACAGTTGAATTTAGTTTGCGACCCAAGCGCATTTTTTATCTTTTACTTGGTTATTATTTTTAAATTAAATACCTTGATTGTTTAAAGGCTTGATTTATTTATATTTAACAATGTAGCGCAGCCTGATGTAGATCAATGCCTTTGATTACGACACCATTTTTAAATCTCCTTATGTTACGAATTATTTGAGTTATTAAAATGGTAGTAAATTTAATTAAAATAACCAAAATGTCAATTATATGTTATATGTATGTACGCAAGGGGACTGGACTAGGTATTCTGAGCCACGGTAAATTGTAGATACTTTATGTTTCAAATGTACGTAAATACAGTTTTCGTTTGGGAAAACAGTATTCTCTGGAAAAAACAACCTGACTGCGGTAAAAAACTCTCTAAAATGATTTTTTTTTTTCGAAATATTAGAATGCAAACACGCGCTAGCACAATTTTTCATTATTTTTATAAAAAAAAACCTAAAAAGTTTTTTGTGTGTTTTGAAAAATACTTCCAGAGCTGAGGAATTAGGCTTTGACTTTTGCTTTCTAACATCTGTGTGAGATTGCAAAGAGTCAAAAGAAACCGCATTTATTATACCCTTGCAGGATATTATAATTTTAGTCAGAAGTTTGCAACGCAGTGAAGGAGACATTTTCGACCCTATAAAGCATATATATATTTTTGATCAGCATCAACAGCCGAGTGTCTGTCCGTTTCTACGCAAACTAGTCCCTCAGTTTTGAAGCTATCTGGATAAAACTTTACAGATAGTCTTCTATATGTTCTCACTGCTATATATGTCGGAACGAATGCCGGATCGGACGACTATATCATATAGCTGCCATAGGAACAATCTTAGCCAATTTTTCCAATATTTGAATAAAATTTGAGATATGGCCATTTTGTATTATTCTTGAATTTCGGTTTTAATTTGATCAAAATCGAACAACTACATCATATAGCTGTCATAGGAATATATATAACAATTAATTTAGTTTGTTCGCAACATTTTTCGATCGCAACATTTCTCGTTAGCAACATTTTTGTCTCGCCACATTTATCTTATGTCAGTACCCAAGAAAACAAACACTTTTCTTCTTCTTTTACTTACTGCAAGGATATTTCAACTTCGGCATACCGAAGTTATCTTCCTTTCTTGTTTTTCTTTGATTTGCTTAAAAGGTCAAAAGCATCACGAAAAGTATGAGGTAAACGTGCGACCCTGATTAAAATTCAATAAAAAAAGAACAACTTAATATTTTAAAGTCAACTCAAATACATTATTAGGTTTAATTGTTATCTAATACATTCCAAATACATAATTGCATTAAAATCTTTTACAAATTTCGCTGAAATCAGTGCTGGAACTGGTTTGTTAAAAATTAATTGCATTAAAATCTTTTACAAGTTTCGCTGAAATCAGTGCTGGAACTGGTTTTAATTTACTTCTGTCTGCGTCACGTGCGAACTCCTTAGATTTTTGTAATTACCTACATATGTATGTATCTTGAAAACTAAAAATTGTCCGAGATCGACCTTAACATCAATTATAGTGCCGACCAAGAGCGATAAGTTTAAAATTTTGTAAAATTAAAATAAAGACTTGCCCATATCGAAACTATTTAGCTGAACTCTCTGCCAAGTCTTTTTTGCTAAATAGCAACGGAATTTTCAATTGAATAAAATTATTAGGCCTACTTTGGAGCTCAAAAGTTGTTGCTTCCAACACTTCCTTTCTTCCTGTTCGTTCAGATAAATTATAATTAAATGTATTTATTCAATCAGATCTAGACGAGGAACCGGGTAAACTTCCAAAAAGAAATTGTAAATATAAACAATAATAAATATGTATCAAATATATTTTTAGAGAAACAGAGAGGGAGAGAGAGAAATGCAGGCGATCATCACAGGTGGAAGTCGCGCAGGCGATTTTATTCAACCTGCGCATGTTTTTAGCATAAATAATAACTCAGACCAAGGAAATGTCCGAAGAGAGTGGCAAGGAAGAGCTTTCGCTATGGTCACCTCTTAACTTTCTCATGCTCGCTCTTTTTTCGATGCTGCAAATCCCTAGTGCGTTTATAAATAATTATCACCGTTTTAACCTATTTTCATTCGTGCCGTTTCGGTTTTTATTTTATTTCGTCGACTCACTTGCAAAATGTGCGACTTAATTTAGAATGCCCAGAGACTACTCACACAAAATACTTCCGCATTTAGAATAATTTGCGGCTGGACGACTGGGAATGGGACCAGGACCACGCCAGCATCCACATCCACACTTTCTCCAAGGGAACGACGATCCGCTCACTGTGGATAATGTGGGTGATATGATGTGGGTTGTGGCCGCGAGGCGTGCGGAATTTTTCGTTTACCACAGCGATTTCAGCTGGGCTGTTGCGTAACCGTCCGGATTGGCGTTCTGTGAGTCTTATAACTGATTTCCCGATCCAAAATCTGTATTATCCTTCGGGCATTTATCTAGCAATCCCCGCTCACTTTTTGATTGCTGTGTAAATTTTGGAATATTCACACTTAATTCACAACATTTACGGCCAAAAAAATTAGCTGTGTTTTAAAAATAGCATTGTGTTCCTTTTCTGTCTGAATGGCAGCGCACTTCACATACACAAATCATCCCAGCGGACTTCAAATGCAACACGTTTTCGAAATATATACATCGATGGATCAATCGCTCTCCCAGGGGGAATTACCAAATAATTTTGTTTACAATTTTTCAATTGTTTCAAAATTGAATTTTAGAATTAAATCACTGGCACGCACACGGGTCCGAGCATACATATGTATATTTATATATCTTTAATATAACCGCCGATCGTCGAGCTCTCGAAATACCTATACGGCGGATAGCTGCATCTCTTTCGCGCTGCCATGCGACCACGACGCAAATTCCGGGCACTGTTTTTGGCTTGCGAACGCGTTGAATATCGACGAGAAACTAAATTTAAATCATTTCGAAAAGCTTAAACTAACCGCCGGAGCCAATTGTATTCTTGTACGCGATATTGCCACTCTTATTTTGTTAAAGAGATTTCACCAAAGAGAATCGAATCAGCGGTAGAAAACTCGACAATGTTCGAAAATTTTTTCGAGACTGGAGAACAAATTTAGTATTTGTCTTTTAAAAGTTTCCCAAAATGCAGAAAAAAACTAAAGGAAATCAAAATTAAATTCTGAAATCAGGATCCTTGGCAATGAAGTATCATGTATTAGACTCATTTATCTACGACTCCCACGTACACATATTTAATATGTTTTTATTGCGTATAATAATTTTTTTTAATTTTGTTAACGCTATGTACATCCATATTTACATATATTATTGAATTTAAAACATTCCTAGCCTGATCCTGGCTAAACAAAATTATAGGAACAACCAAAAATATAGCGTGTGGAGGCTTACTGTTACATTACGTCCGAAAATTATTTATAAGAATGGTTCAAAAACATTATCAACTTATTGAATTCTAAACCATCGTATTTATTTAATATATATATATATATATATGTATATATATGTACTTATGCAAATACATTTACTGTAAACATTTAAAGAAAACATGATATTTTGTATAGTTTTGTTACCTTAGCAGATCTTTTTATAAAATAAAAACTCTGAAACAGCATTAAAACAATGCTATATAATTGTGCCATTTCCAAGTATAAATTTAACGGCAACATTGAAAACTTAGCTCCAAACGCTTGTTGGGTTTTATAGTACTCTATCCCAAGGCTGTATTTCCTATATATTTATAAGTTAGCTCTAGAGAATCGATCTAAATTACCGCATTCCAGTTTGGATAATAGCTTAAACTTTATTTGTAGTGCAAGCCAAACTTTTTATGCCTACAAAAAGTATACTTTGGTCGTTATCTCACTGTTTATTATACAAACTCCTGTATTGCAAGACATTAAACGATCTATTTAGTATCATACAAAAAATGTAATATTATTCTCGATTTTTTGTGGAATTTATTAGAAATCATAAAATCGACAGAG
The DNA here is from genome assembly GCA_008042635.1 of Drosophila nikananu. Taxonomy (NCBI): domain Eukaryota; kingdom Metazoa; phylum Arthropoda; class Insecta; order Diptera; family Drosophilidae; genus Drosophila; species Drosophila nikananu. The sequence goes on along the minus strand of VNJV01014879.1, from coordinate 7,746 downwards.
TACATGGTGTACATTACATCCGTTGTTGTGTGAGTGGGTTTCGCCTTCATTTAAATCATTAACTCCATTTCCATTGCTTACAGTGTGTTATATAGACATTATGCTCTAATGCGTATGTATAAATTAGAGATTATTAACCGCTAGGTCCTAATGCAGGCTATCGGATGACGAACGTGTGTCCCCTTTTCATGTGTGAGCTGTTTTGTGAATTGGGTGAGTGAGTAAATACGATGCAACAGCGGCGCGAGCGAAATGAAGAGCATGTAACAGCACCTCTGCCTATCATGTTGCACTAGGGACATCGGCGGCAGTGGGCGGTGAAGCCGCCAACTCCTCACCAGAGTCGTTTGGCGTCGTCGTCACGGGCGGCGGCGACGGATGCGTGGTAGCTGCTGCAGGTCCATTGTTGTTATCATTGACCACAGGCTGATCCACCGCCTCCAACGCCACCGTGGGCGCAGGCTGTGGCTGCGTTTGGCTTTGATCTTGATTCTGACTTTGACTCGGGGCAGTGTTGAATGTGTTGTTGCACGCCTTCGCCGTTGGCTCCGGACTGCTGTACATTTGGATAACAGAGTTGTTGTTCATATTCTCGACCGAGGCGCCCGAAATGGACAGATCGTCAGCCGAGTCGTCCGCAATGCTATCCGTCTGCACGGCTTTTTCCTCCAGCAGGTGGTCGCTCTCGCGAATAGGGCGCTGGGCAGATCCATACTGCTTGGATATCTGCAACAGTTCGCGCAGCGTCTCATTCTCCAGGCGCAGCTGCGAAATTGTTTGCAGCTCCCGCTGAACTATCCCATCGTCCACGCTGGCCGCCCGCTGCATTACGGCGGCCATTTCGTTGATCTTCTCGCGCTGCTCGCGGATTACCTGCCACATGCGCTCGTTGTATAGTTCCTTGAAGTTGAACTTGCTGTCTAGCACCTTGGACACTGTGTGCTCGCGGTACTTTTGCATCATCAGCTCCATAGCCCGCTCGTAGTCCTCGATACAGATCTTAAGTTCGCGATTCTCCTTGAGTATCTCCGAGCTGTTGATGTTCTGCTGCTGGATTCGATTGACCATATCGGCATTGGTCTTATTGTTCGAGATACGGTTGAGCGACTCGATGTCGTCCTGGTATTGTCGCAAACTCTCCATCAGCCTATTGTTCGCCTCCGCATCCTCGAGCAGCGCTGTTCCCAAAGCGTCCAGGTCCTTGACCCGACTGGCCATGCGCTGCGCGTCCATTATTATCTGGCCCACGGATATATTCGACATTCTGCCGTCGTTACAAGTCCTATTGTGATTTTAGAATTTCTTTTGTTATGTTCCCAGATCTTGCGACCTGACTGGCTCTGCGAATACAATGGAGGAAATTCACAACATTTTCTTGTCAACCTATAACTGGCGCATGGGTACCTACCTTTGGTGTATTTTAAAATATGTCGTTTTTAACAGCTTTATTTTATTTCTGGACCAGAATACAAAAAAAATACGCTTCAATAAAAATTTTGACGACACGACCTAATAGAGCTGGCTACTTAGCTGTTTTCTGGCCAGATCAAACTATTTTGCAAGACCCAAAACTGGAAAACACTCAAATTCGCAGGTGCCTGTTATTTTGGCTATTTTACAGAAGAAATTCGCTATATTTTAGCTATTTTAAATAAGTAAGACATACGCCTAAAAAGAAGTGCCATTTTCGATACAAATAACTAAAATATACCATCCAGCGTAATCGAATTGGGTACATTAATGTTTAAATAGTATTTTATTCGACAATTTTGTATGGGTTTTCCCAACTTCAAAACTTGGTAAAAGTCAAGAACGATAGAATACAAGATTGCACATTGCGCAGGTCCATTATTCCAGCGAGTGCCTTGTGTCGTCAAAATGACCTTCTAAAAACAACAATTTCATAGAGTACCAATACTTTGTGACGTAGATGCGAAGAACCAAAAATTTTTGGCTTCGTGTTTGCGCAATCTTGTATTCTATCGTTCTTGGGTAAAAGTTAATTTTATTCAGAATATAGTGATTTCCGAGTAACAGGTGCGCAATATCATGAAAAATTCTGAATGAGTACAAAAAAAACTTTGTGATGATTGGATTCACGGGACTCAAAAAATGCATAAAAAAAGACTTTACAAAGAAAGGAAACAAAGCGATTTGTTTTTCTAAAACGACTACTTTAAAAATCACGAAAAATCGGCGGATTGTCCTGCTGCTTAAATTATATTTGCACACCATGCACAGAATTAAAATGCATCGCACTAAATGTAATTTACGTTAAAAATAATAACGGCTATTCTATTATTTGTTTTTCTTTTTAAATTCTTGTTGGCTATTTTAATTGGAGTGTCCGGCTATTGAATATAATTATATAAGGTAGTCTCGTCGGAAAAATCTGGTACCTCTACAATCATGGCAATGAGTGCGAGTGAGAACAAATGCACAGTTTCGTTTTGGTCAGTCATTCCCAAATTCTCTCCCAAAATACTGTTCATTTTACGAGACTACCTTGAATAATTGTATCATGGATAGCACTATCGTTACTACCGATTTTTAAAATATGCATTGTATCGATGGTATTCTTCAATATTAGTATTTTAACAGCTGTATCCAGTGTTGCCAGTCTAGCATATTTGAAAATGAAAAAGCTTATCAAATTTGTAACTAGCTAATAGGCTTCTTTATAGCTTGCTTTCATTTCTATTCATATTCTAGCAATTTGTTTTATAAGAAAAATGGCTTAAAAAATCGTACATATTTCTAAAGGGTATGGTGTTTCATATTGACAATCCAGGAATTTTCTGTTTATATATATATATGCTGCAGGAATAAAAACTGATTTTATTTTATTAAAATATTAGAATATTTTCACAATATTCAATATTGATTATTTAAGATCAGAAATAGATAAAGATCACCTTGTTAAATTACCATAGAACGTTTTTTTGTACTCTGGAACCAGTAAGAAGTCCATTGCCGTTGGTAACAATCTTTCGTGGTCAAGTTCGAAGTTTAACGTTACCAACATTCCGCAAAAAAATTAATTTTAAATTTTTTAATGTAATACTAATTATAAATAATTTTAATTAAAAACTTTGAAGTTTGTTTTATTTATTTTTTGTTTGTTATTTAAATATCTAGGTATACATTTTTCCGAAATTTTTATCGAAACCGCCAAATAAAGTGTAAAAAGAAGCTAGAAGCTTTATTATAATTTTTATGTAAGGTCATTATGAAGCTATCAGTACAGATTTTTTTTTTTATCTTATTGTGAAATGGAAGACTTAGCTAAGAATGGACGTAATGCTATATTCCTAATCGATGCATGGAGTAAAACTAATAATATCTATTAAGTACCTTAGGTCTATCTGGTATTCGTATAAGTACTTTTGTCATTTGAAGTGGTAAATAGATAAAACACAGAGGTAGAGGTAGGAATAGCATAATACATCGGACGTAGGGATGTATAGACTTAAGATCACGAGATTGCGCTTACACGCCAACGCTGTTTAGACTGCCGGAGGAAAGGTTCTCCGAGCGACTGGAGAGGCGGGGTCGCTTCATGAGCACACGACCTGCCTTGCTAGTGGACAAGTCCACCTGCCCCACCTCCGCGGATTGATTAAGATGATTGTTGTTACCGCTATTGGATCCGTTGCTTCCGCCAGCACGTTCCAGCGTGCGTTGGGAACGACGTAAAGATGACGAGGACATCCGTCGTAGGCCAGAATCATAGTCGTAGCTAGACTGGCACTGAAAGTACGCCATGTCTTGGTCGGTGTCGTTTTTCTCCTCCAGCGTCTGCTGTTGCTGTTGCTGGGCCAGGGGGTTAAGAGTGATGTGAATGTGTCGTGTTCGCTGCCGCTGTTTGCTGGGTGAGCAGCTGCTACCAAGGGCCACGAAATCCTCCCTCAAATTCGCCATCCGTGGCTTGTTCTGACTCCCGCCACGGACGCGAGAGCTCCTCCGCCGACACACACATAAACAAGTGCTGACTAGTAGCAGAATAAGCACTGCTCCTCCGCCAATTGTGCCAGTTAACATGGGACTCATGCTAAAAGTCTCGTTGTGACTCGGCGTGGTCGTATCCCGATCCCGGTCTCCCTTCTGCAATACGGGTTCCTCAGTGGTGCTGATCTTGGGACGTTGCGTCCATCCTTGTTTCAAAGCACTAAATTCAGAGGCAGATACGGCGCTAAAGGATTGCAGCTTGAATTCGTATATGGTAGCCGTCTCCAGTGGGGTGATCTTAAAGCTTCTGGCCTGCGCTCCCTCAATTGTAGCCTTGAAATATTCCCCCGCCGATGATGATGGGCGATAATAGGCATAGTATCCTGTGATCAGATTCTCATCCGCATTGCTGGCCAAGCGCCAGTGCAGCACCACAGCAGTCTCTGAGTACTCCTCGATCTCCAGCAGCTCAGGAACAGGCATTGGATCGAGAGCTGCTCCCGGCTGCAGGTAAAACTTGGCCGATGTAACGCTCTCTTTGTTGTCGTTGTTGGAGTAAACGGCCAGGATGCGGAAACGGTAAGTGTGCTGAGGCTTCAGATCCGTCACTGATGCCGTGAAGCTTTTGCCCAGCTCAGAATTCCATTTTGGTTTCCCGTAAGGTATGTTATCGTTAGTGGTCTGCCAGTTTTTGCGCTTGCCTTCGCCAACCATGCGATACTGCACCTTGAATATGACGATGGGCAACCCATCATTGCGGGGCACTAGCCAACGGAGCATAACAGATTCATCTGAAAGACGTGTCACATTTGGTGACGATGGTGGGACCATCTGCTGCTGTTGCTTTCGGCTGTGATTAGGCTTCGGATGAGAATGGTGAGGAGATCCTCCTCCTCCTTCACGAGGCTCACTCTGGATCTGTTTGGGATTTACTTGCAGCAAAGTTCCGGCACTATGTTCGCCTAAATTGTTCCGGGCAAAGCACTGGACATATCCGGCATGCCGCTTAAGGACGCTGTGAAGCACCAGAGATCCATTGCTCGTCAACTCAGCCTCTGTGTCTAAAATGCTGCTCTCCCCGTTCAACAGCCAGTAGATCTCTGGAGTAGGCACTCCTGCCGCCTCACATTCCAACCGAATGCGATCGCCCTCGTTTGTGAGATCCGCCCAAGGTGAACGCACAATCTGCGGCGGCTGCTCTACGTGCAGTCGGATGGAGTGCTTCAGTGCTGGGCGTACTCCGTTGTCCAGGAAGCAAATATATGTGCCTGCATCCTGAACCTGGACGTTTGTTATCTCCAAAGAGTGAGTCAATACTTTAGTGCGCATATTGTTAACGGCTCCAGCGACATCAGGACTGCTCCAAATGGCAGTTGGAGCCGGTGAACCAATCCCAGGGCACATGAGCAGCACGGTGCCGCCCTCCCGGGCTGTAACAGTTTGGAATCCGACAGGTTGTCTGTTGAGAATGTGCGGTGACTTGCTCTGTGATCTTTCAAATGAAATGATCTGCAATTCGAGGGAGCTGGACAATTCCGTTCTTGCTCCTGAAGCCGGATTCGTGGCCTGGCAGCCGTAAGTACCAGCTGACTCAGAGGAGACATTGCTCAAGACCAAATTGCCATTGCTTGCAACATATTCCGCCTTAATTTCCACACCATTCTGATAGAAGGTCCAACTCGCCGCGGGATTCGACTGCACCTGTTGGCCGCAGGACCAGAACACCGAGTTCCCAACAGGCACACGCCATTTCATATAGGATTCTGGGCCCACCAGCCGAGTGCTGGCCAGCTCTAGGCGGGCTGTAGTGGAAGTTACTACCAGGGGACCGAACCAGCCAATGCATCTGTACTCCCCGAGAGTGTCTGACCGCACGAGAACCCTTAGGCGGGAAATGGCCCCTTCCTGGGTCACATTCGCCTTGACCGTGCCAGTGCGCAGGTGCTTGAACCCAGATCCTGGAGACCCACGGCCTGTAGTGGCATTCCAGCGTCGATAGCTCCATTCAAAGCGCTCGGGCTGCAAACTGGTCTCGCACTCCAGCACCACCTCGTCTCCAAGGGGCGCCACCAGTGATTCGGGCGCGCGAAGAATTCGCACGCCTGGCGAGGGATGTGCGGGATAAGCGGGCGGCAAAACCGGAATTGCTCCGAGCCGCGAAATCACCAGCGAAACGAGCAACAGCGAGGATGTCAGCAACGAAAGCGACATTGTGGTTGGTGATGGGGTGCAGGGCGAAGACTGCTGAAAATATAATTTAGTCTTGGATCTAAAGGACCATGGGAGCGCGTTCGCCTCACCTGACACCAGCTCGGTCTTCGTTTGTATCGGTTTGTCCAGGAAACGCGTTTGCGTTTGCGCAGTTAATAATTTTCACTCTCGGCGATAGCGCATCACTTGTCGCTCACATACATACAAACATGCGGATGTGTGTGTTCGCGTGGGCCCGAATTGAATTGACATTGGCTGTGGACATTACGCGCTAACGAGCTGGTCGATCCATAAAATCATTGCGTTTTTAATCCCGGCTTCGATCGAGGCCCTGAAGCCACAACAACCGAACAAGCACATGCACTCAACAAGTCAAATAAAAATAAACAACATTTATAATTCCCGTTGCTGGGATGCTGGAACTGGAACTTGAATGGGAGTCGGGAAGCGCTGGTTCAACTGCATTTTTTGCTTACGGAACTAGAGAAGATCACTGGTTCCGAATTCATCGGTTTATCACGCACTACAGTCAATACTAGGAAAGAAAGATCGCTCAATTTTCGATACGCCACATAAAATGGAATAAATGAACACAAAAGAATATCTTGTAAACTGTGTTTACATATTTGTCTTTTTTTACTGTGTGACGTACGGCACGATTCGAACTTTAGATAGACGCGTGGTAAGAAAAGAAGATAAGAGTGAGGAAAATGAGGATTCAGGTTTTAGATAATTTACGAGCTTATTCTAAAAGCAATACATTTTTTAGTTTGGGAAGTCTTTCAATGTCATCAATTTTATTAAAGAGGCGGTTGTAATCAGCACATAAAAACCTAAACTCCCTCCTCCAGTAATTTACTACCATAACCAAATAGGTGTTTTATTTTTTTTTTTTTTTTTTATTTTATCAAGATTAAATCTAGTATTAAATACTAAACTTAATTTATATTGTAACAAGTACTGGCTGCTGGGGCCTTCGACTCGAAATGTTATTCACATGCCGTCTCAAATATTGAATTTAGTTTTTAATACAAAATTATATAGTTTTATAATATTTTCTTTAGAGGGAAAGTGTAACAGGGTGGATGGGATTTGGGAACCAAAGTGAGAGGACCTAATGCTCTCAAGTTTATGGCAAGTGTCCAAGATGTGATCAACGGATAGGGTTTCCCCGCATAATGGGCAAGGAGATGGAGTTGTCCCGGCTAGCAGGTGTTCGTGGGTGCATTGGGTGTGTCCGATCCGTAACCGTGTGAATATATTGCATACTCGTCTCCCGATGTTGGGGGAGAAGTGAGTTTTGGTGCAACTCGGATTGATGGCAGAGTATCTGTGTCGGAAGAGTAACCATGCAGCTTGCTTAGTCTCGTGAAGATGGTCACGGATTAAATTTTTGATGTCCTTGGCATTAATGGGATTAAAGACTATCGATGGGGCGGACCTCATATGATTTGCCGCCTTGTCTGCATCTTCATTACCGGGAATCCCTTGGTGGCTGGGGACCCAGAAAAGAGTTATTTTCTTCTGATTAGCAGTAAAGATCTTCTTGATTGCCTGTATTGTTGGGTCGCTGTGGAGCCTGTTTTG